>CM060263.1:3769409-3921909 GCA_030684275.1 Acipenser oxyrinchus oxyrinchus | reverse complement strand
AGTGCTGTATCGCTATCTCCCTGGCAAGCTGTGATGATGTTAGGAGACCCCAGGGGAGTAATCAGCAGGCAAGAAGAACATCTGATCGGGTTTAATTGCTCATCCCCACGATGCTCTTCCGATTTTAGTAGTTAATTCAAGCACATCCCCTGTCACCCGTTTGTTTGAAAATGAATGTTCCTGGCAGACTCAAAGCGATAAGCTTTGAACTCTGTGAAGAGCCTCCTGGGCTCTAACCTGTCAAGGCTTGCAAAGGGCATGTCTGTCCCATGTTGACCCAGCTGTGTGAATGGATACCTGGTGTAAAAACAGCAGACTAATCAGTGTCACTCAAACCTGTTCTGCTAAATAGAGAAGAGTGCAAGGTAGTAGCGACCCATCCTTAAGAAGGGGCATTAGGTTAGATGCACTCAAACAGCATGGTGTGATAGGAAGAGTGCACTAACCCCTGCACTGTTATTGAGATATCAACAATATAAACCATATGTGCATTAGCTTTATAAGTCAAGCACTTTCATTTAAACCAAAAATGATTTCATTGTGTTAGAAATGAACAGGTTCTTTCTCTCAGTACTGTAGGTACCATCAATGCTTCTAATAACGATTTCAGTTCCAAATCTACCATTCAAGCCACTTTATTTACATGTGCTTGCACCCATGGCTTTAATTCTTGCAGATCCCTGAATGAACCCTACTGTAGACGAGGACTGTCGTAAGTAGGGACAGTATTTTAGTTGCCTAGGTTTTGTAGCAGTGGGATTGCAGCTTTGGATAGCCGGTGTCTGGTACAAGGAAATCACAATCATACTGTACTGACAACAGCAGCAAGCGCCACCCAACACTGTCAGCTCTATGAGACTCTCCAGACTGAACAAAAGAACTTCAGACAGCAGATATCCTCTGTCTCACAAAGCTAATGAAATAATCGCTTCATTCACACAGCTCCGGAGAGACAGGAAACAATGCAATATTTTATCTAAAACCTTTTCAATCATTCCTTTGTTTTTTGTTTTTCAACAAAATCTGTTTGGTTATTACAAGAACATTAAAAAAACAAAGTTTATTGCTGTTCCGGTATGTTTTTAAAAGGAAAAAAAAAGTTACAGTATCTAAATCCCAAGAGCCTTTGTATTTTCTTGGAAAGACTTTTGTTATAACGAATGAAAGGAGCAATAAAATACACAAAATATAAAACACAGCAGAAACTACTGCTAGATAGAAGGCCTTGGAGCCAGAGAACTGGCTGTCTTTGTCATGTAACCTCACTGTAAATAATAAGTACTAAACAGCATTTACCCTGCCTGAGGGAAGCTCCTATGCAACTCATAACCCTTTGGGAATGGGAAAGTATACACAAACGGCCTATCCTGTTATACATACAGTATGTTACTTTATATATTACTTCATTCATAAATTAGGGACATATTTTCAAGTTGTTTTTTGCAGTCTTTAATTAACTTCTATTTTTTATTAAATCTTTTTTTTTTTTTTTTTTAAAGGAAATGAATCAGCAAAGTATAAATATAAATATATAAATCGAAGGTCAAGCACCCTTGGGTTATTTGCTTTTCAGTTTTGTAATATTCACCTGGATTTGTTTTCTCCTTTCAAAAAAACAAGACTAGCATAAATGCTTTGAAAAAAGTCACATTATAAGACTCATTTTCAGTGTATTATCTATCCCTGCCCATCAGCATGCTAACTTTGTACTGCTAGCCACTAATGCTGGCTACTGGGGTAAGTGGTTAAGATCCATCCTTTGTTCACACGTTAGCAATAACAATTTGTTTACATCACAAATTGATTGTAGCACTCGGTCTCCATCACAGACACAGGCTCACATTAATCGCTGCACACAGACATCAGTTAACAGGACTTTTCAATGTCATCCTGTCAGACTGACAGCTCTGCAAAAACGGCCATCGCTGGCAGAAAAAAAGGTCAGAAAGCTCTAGTAAAAAATGTCAAACTGAAATTCCATCTCTTTATGCAATCACCCAGCCTAGAACAAGAAAACTTTGTTTGGCGAATCACGGATATGCCAAAAACTGTTAAAACATTGACTGACATCTATTTCCTTGTGTGCTACCTCCCCATATTACAAGCGCAACATGATACAATATTATAAAAAAAATTAATTAAAAAAAGAAGACTCAGCGTGGCATTCTAGACACTGTGTGAGGATCAATGATGTCAGCACAGGCTTCTCTGTATCTCAATCAATCACAGGTATGCTTTGTTCTATTTCGATTTGCTTTGCAATTGAAAGAACATCCTGGGTCGGTTAATGTGTTGTGTGTTTAAGGCTGACAGCGCTGGGGGCTTTGCTGAGGTTTTAAATAGTATCCCAAAAAGAAGGACCATTTCGAGCAGAAGTGTCACCTAGCCCCTGTTTCTTCCCCTCCTCCCTCCCCCCCCAGGCCATCCCAGCATGGGGTAGCTGTCTAGTTTCAGCCAGGAATGGGGTCTGACATCTCAGACTGGCAGCTTCTGAAACGTAATCAGCCATCGCAGCTCATTTCCAGCTCCTTACAAAGTTATGAATAGCCTTATGTATGGAGCTTTTCTTTTTTAAACAGAAAGCGAGGAAATTCCTGATATGATAAATTCCTGGGGCAGCAGTGTGGAGTAGTGGTTAGGGCTCTGGACTCTTGACCGGAGGGTCGTGGGTTCAATCCCAGGTGGGGGACACTGCTGCTGTACCCTTGAGCAAGGTACTTTACCAAGATTGCTCCAGTAAAAACCCAACTGTATAAATGGGTAATTGTATGTAAAAATAATGTGATATCTTGTAACAATTGTAAGTCGTCCTGGATAAGGGCATCTGCTAAGAAATAAATAATAATAATAATATATATTTTTTATTATTTAGGCACTATATGCTCATTACTTGCTTAGTTAAGTGACCGCAGTTCAGCGTTTCCCTCTACTGAAAACTAGACTGGCTGAGTGAGGTTAACCATATTCACTGAAACACATTAAAACTGACCAGCCTCTGGAGAATGCAATCAGTTTTCCAATGAATCACTGTCTACTTCCTTTTGTGCTTAACCACAATATGTATATTTACAGAACCCGGGCGTTTTCTACGCTGTTCGTCCAAAAAAAAAGTCACATATTTTAATTTTGTTGTATTTACGCATTTGATCAGGAGAGTGGCACTTCCTTAAACACTGACCCCCTCCCCCATACACTTAAGCATGGTACACACTAATGGAGTGTTGATGGATAAAGGCTATCAAGTTATTGTACAGATGACTATGAACTTGTGACCCCCTGGCCCAGAGGAGAGTGACCTGCTCCACTAACACCCTTATCTATCAATAAACAAGACCAGAACAAGTACTGGCGAATTGCAAACTGTCTCTCCCTGCAGTGCAGTTGAGAGTGGCCACTGGCTAATATACTTTTTTTTTTACATCTTGCTGGTTTTCTAATGCAGAGCATGGTAAAGGCTATGGGACCCCAGCTTGACAAGAAAGCCCACACATATATACAGTGATACAGTGGTGTTCAGAATCATAGAGGTTGATCAGTTCGCATAAATGCTTTCTGTGGTTGAACAAAATGCTGTACTGCATAGCTAAAGCATTGTTAAGCACATTAAACCACGCTGAAATCATAGTAAAGCATAGTAGATGCCTATTAAAGTGTGCCATGTTACATCTACATCTACAGTGCCATGTTAATTAGTAGAAACCTTTCTAGAGGAACGGTCTAGCGCCTGGTAGATTCTCTTTAAATAACAAGTCTGATAGGTCTTTCTGGACATGCCTTAGCAGCGATCTACTCGCTAGCCTGTCATTTGCAGAGCAGAGAATGCTGCAGCGAGTGCTAGGTGGTAATTAAAGGGTTTTCTCAGGGTGTGTGAGGGCAGTCTGTCTGCTTTCACAGAGCCAGCCAGCCAGAAACAGACAAGTCCCACAATCTTTTTCACAAACGTTCTTTCTGCTATGCTGTAGATATTCGCAGGGCTGCTTCACAATGTCTCTGCAAGCTTATAGCTGATACCCTGACTGTGTTCAAGAGCCAGTATTTCAATCCTGGTCAATTACAGTTCATCACTGATTAACTTCATTTTTTTGTTAGGTTTTTTTTTTAGTTTAGCTGCCTGCACTGTATTCCTATCTCTATGGTCTGGGATTAGCATCAAAGCCAATACACAAACTCTCACTCTTCTGTCTTATATGCCACACTGAACCCAGTAAAGGGAAAGTCAAATCCAAACTGTATGCAACTTAATCTGTTTTGAAACCCTCTACACATCAGTGTTTTCTTCATGCATCACCTTAAGCTTAATTCCTCCCATAACCACTTCCTCACCACTTCCTCCGGCTACTCAAACCTGTTATCTTTCACACTGCAGCTCAGCACTCTAACCACTGAGCTACTGAAACCACCTGCCTTCCACACTGCAGCCCAGCACTTTAACCACTGAGCTACTCAAGCCCACTGTCTTCCACACTGCAGCAGTATGCATCAATCTTTTGCTATGTGTTTCAATGTATAATGTAAACTCCTTATTCTCCAATGGAAATCTAAACACAGACAACAAGGGAGTGTGCGCATGATGTTTATACATTGAATCATTTAAAGCAAAACACACATATAGATCAACCATTAGGATAAACGCTCCACAGTTAATGCCCAATGTGATTGGAAACGTATTCCTGATACATTGAACAACACTATAGTAAACTGACGCAAGGTGTGGAACAATAGGGGGGAGATGACTGTATTGACCAACACATTGAAAAAAACAAAACATTTCCTTTCAGGTTTTAATTGAACAGACTGCTGTGGACAATAGCTACGTAGGCCTACTGGGCAAGTTTCGTTTTAATCACAGGTTCTATTGAATACTGTCTAAAGATGGCAACTCACAGGTGAAAATGTGGTTGTTTTCCAGCCACTGCACTCTTCAGACAGCAAGCACACTTTGAATAACAGATCCTGCATTTACAGCCAAACAAACCCTGCTATTACAGTATTACCTGCGTGGATTGCTGTATGTATAGGAATCAATGGCAGTGAAGGAGACTTTTTTTATGTTTTCACATTTGTATTTTTATCATAAGGCTTACAGAATAATATTGCCAATTATTATTATTATTATTATTATTATTATTATTATTATTATACTTGTATAGCTTGATAATATGAAGCATCCCATTTTTAGCTGGATTCAATCATAAATAACACCACTGCATTATTCATACCTCAAAGAAAAATAATAACATTCTTCAGAATGAGGTACTGGATAAGAGGGAAGCAGCAGTTCAAAGCAAAACAGTCTCATAAAGTAAATAAATACATCAATCAATGCATTTGCTCTGAATTAAACAGACAGTCAACCCCCTACAAAATACGTACTAACATAAAATAGTGAGGGGGCCTAAAGTTCAATAGTATGAGTCTATCTGTAAACATATGTGTCAGTGTTTCAGTGGAATGCTATTAGGAAAGAATTCATGTCAATGCTAGATCAGTTATCTTGTCAATTAAAATCTACAGTGAATTATACACTATTTAGGCTACTGGAAGAGAGCAAGCCAGCAGTTGAACAGATGTTGTGTCTGTTAATAAGAGGCTTAGCAAGGCTTATTTTTTTCTTTTTTTTCTTTTGTGTTATTCTTCTTCACACAGTACATGTTACATTGAATAAATCCACGAGAACGAGTGCTACAGTACTTACAATGTTGCAAAAAACATGGTTACATGTTTACTTATCTACAATTGTAAAAAAAATAATAATTTAAAGGCATGTAAAAGACAAGTATATTTGTATGTGCGTGTGTATGTATGTATGCAATGTATGCACGTATGTATTATTTGGTTTTTGTATCTTTCCCCAGCAGATTCAGCAGAACCGAAGAATCCTGCTAAGCGATACGATGGTGAAGGGACCATTTTCCTTCTAACAAACATAATTTTCTCAAATACATGCACACTTAATAATAATAATTGTTTAAAAAAGAATTAAGTCTAATGCAACATCAAAAGATACTTGTTTTAATCAATCCTCGCGATAACCCCCCTGGAGGAGTGCTGCGTTAAAGCCAGCAGCCGAACCCCGTCTTTGAATTTACCACGAAAATGAGCCACGGTCTCTTACCTGGGTGACAGGCGGCTGCGGGCGCCGGTTGAAGAAAGCGACTCTCAAGAGACTCTGCAGCTCCCAAACGAGGTTCCTATTCTGACATTCAGACGCAGAACATCTGGCGGGCTCGTACAGGGTGCGAGGTGTATAATAATCCCATGAAAAAGCAGATAGAACTGTGTTTCTGTGTGCGTGTTAGCAGAGAGCGCAGCCGACAGCAGGCTACAGCCCAGTTTGATAGCTCGGAGCTGCATTCAGTGAAGGCTCACACTCAGAACAAGCTATAATTTAGCGAGACACGTTTCAGCAGTCCCACTGCGCCGTATATAACAGAATAGAAGGCGCGGCTGTAGTTTATTTATTTATTTATGTACTGTATTTGTTTGTTTTAGTTCCTGCCCAACCCAGCTTCAGTTTTTGGTGCTGTTCATTTTAATGTGTCAGTGCTAGAAGAGGTAAAAAACCATTTATTTGCATAACACACATGGAATAATAAATGCATTATAAATACAGCACAGGAACGGGTTTGTGCAAATAGAATAAAGATACAATGGGTATACCATACTGTTACACATAGGTGTAATATTTAATGGAAAGCATTTATGAAAAATATTTACCAAGATAAAAAAAAAGGTAACTCCTATAACAATATATGCACTATACAGGATCGTAAGCTTAAAAATACATTTTAGAGATATATGTAACCTATGTAATATAATATAGCACATACTATTATTTGAAATATGATCATAACCACAATATTTCATATACTGTATATGTATTTTTCATATGGGAGTTTGAAGCAGAATAAACAGTGAAGAAGAATAGAAATGACATTAATATGAATCTCGATAAAACGGTTTTATTTCACATACACCCGGATAGATTTAACCTATACAGTCGTGATCAGCTATAAATCAATATGATTATTGTATAACATACAGTAAAATGAATATAAGCATAGCGAAATGGATGGAAATCCTACAGAATGAATAAAACATGTAACAATCGATTTTTATATATATATATATATATATATATATATATATATATATATATATATATATATATATATATATATATATATATATATATATATTCTGCTACATCACACATCTACGCTGCTGCATGGTGAACCCATTTTAATTATGCTTATGAGAAAGAGAGAGAGAGAGAGAGAGAGAGAGAGAGAGAGAGAGAGAGAGATTGAGTGTTATTGCAATGTTATTACTCTATATCCACTCTGTTATCATATGTTTTATTTAAGTGTTGATTTGGACAACATCAGCCTCCCTCTCCTTCTCCTGTGTTCTTGAGTAAATGAGAAACCGGTGTATTATTTAAACTGCTCATGCATGTCACACTGAAACTATGCTGTCCTGTCTATATTACGCAGCCCTTTCTCTCGTTTTGAGTTTTGGGGATTATGAACCACCAAGAAGATCAGCACCTGTGGATGTAAGAGCAGATATGGGAGAATTGGCTGGTTTAGGAATGACTGTAACAGGAATGCAAGGAATGGTATTTGTGTTACACTCCAGTGAAGTGTGCTTCTGAAAAGACTCCTAAGCGCATATCAAGTACAATGCTTTACCGTTGGGCTTCAGAAGGAGTATTTTCAGAAGCAGTTTTGAATACGCTGCAAATAATGCTCAATCCAGACACAACGATGGATAGGCATACATAACATGCATAGTAGGTTTATTTTTGTAACAATCTCTAAAGTCTTCATTCCTTAATGTGAGTTATGAAATGGCATTTTGGACACACCGGAATGTCTCAGCAGGGTTTCAATCTCAGGGACCCATCCATGTAAATCTGTATGTACAGTACAGGTATGTTAATGTAAGAGCACCTGTCCATAATGTTCTTTATTGATCAGCTAGTGTGATATAGGAGGCAGTGTGGTACAGTGATTAAAGTCGAGGGCTTGTAACCTCAAGGTCATCAGTTCAAATCCCATCTCTGCCACTGACTGACTCCCTGTGTGACCCTGAGCATGTCACTTAACCTTAACCTCCTTGTGCTCCATTCTGTGGATGAGATCTTAAATCAATGTCCTATTGTAAGTGACTCTGCATATAATACACAGTTTACAGTCTACCTCTGTAAAGTGCTTTGTGATGGTGGTCCACTATGAAAGGCACTATATATATATATATATGAGACACCTCCAGCCAGGGTGTCATCCCAGTTCTGCCTACTATTCTAAGGAGTATGGTAGAATGCTGGCTAGGGCTGGGGCTCCTCCTCCTGAGTGTAATTATCTACGGGAGCGTTTGTGATAAAGACCAGCAGATATTCACATAATCCCTTTAAATGCGGCCCTGCTTGCCCGCATCAGTCAATACTGGCATGGTCCCAGAAGCAGGCTACCAAGGTTCAAAAATTGTCTACCAAAAAAATTGCCCTGCAAGATAACATGATTTAGTATCCAGTTCAGCTGTTTTAATATCACAGCAGAAGGAGATAAACACCAGATAAATGGCTTAGGATTTAGCATTACTATGTGTGTCCTTGGATGGTCATGGGTTGATTATTATTATTATTTATTTCTTAGCAGACGCCCTTATCCAGGGCGACTTACAGTCGTAAACAAAAATACATTTCAAGAATCACAGTACAAGTAATAATACAATTAAGGGCAAGATAAATACAATGACTTGGGTTCTGGCAAGTACAAGTATGACAAAATACGATTCAATAACGGAGCAGATAACAGTGTCAGTGATAGTTACATCAGGATATAATTAAGTACAAAATACTACAGATTAAATAACACTTGACAGATTACAGTACTCTAAAGTACAGGATTTAATGCAGTCAAATAGGGGGCAGATAAGAGCAAGTAAAGTACATTTAAGGAAGAGTGATAAGTGTCCAGAGGGAAAGAAAGAGGAGTTCTACAGGTGCTGTCTGAAGAGGTGAGTCTTGAGGAGGCGCCGGAAGGTGGTCAGGGACTGGGCAGTCCTGACATCTGTAGGAAGGTCATTCCACCACTGCGGCACGAGGGTGGAGAAGGAGCGGGCTCTGGAGGCAGGGGAGCGTAAAGGAGGTAGAGCCAGTCTTCTAGTGCAGGAGGAGCGGAGAGGTCGAGTGGGGGTGTAGGGAGAGATGAGGGTCTGGAGGTAGCTGGATACAGGCCAGGTATGATGTGTGTAGTATATCCACCTGTCTAAAACCGAGGCAAATCATTGCAACGCTCAATCAGAATCCCAAGAAAAAACTACTGTACGCAAACTAAAGTCAAGCAGACAAACGTTTCAGCTGGTGCCTTCTTCGGTGCAAACTGTAGATGAAACATTTGTGCAAGTGATTTTGTTTCTTATAGTTTTACCTTAAACATACAGATAAATGAGAAAAAGATGTGCACGTTGAACTCGCTGCACAGCTCTATAACATTCCAAAAAAAAAATATAGATTTGTACCTCTATGTTTGATTGTACCATAGTAATTCCCTCAGTCTGTACCACAGTCCCTAACCCTCTCTCATTCTTACCTCAATCACCAACTGTAGGCCATCAAAACAGACAGATCCATAGAATTGTGACACATCTGGCGTAACAGGTTTGTTTGTCCCAGTCTAGGCCTCAGACTACACTGAGAGCCATACAAGATGTTGGGAGCCCCAGGTAGACTAGGTAAATCTCACTGGCTTAGAAACCAGTTGCTGTAGTGACCACGCCTGGCCCCAAAGGGCAGAGGCAGTTAGCAGGTGAAGTGAGACAAAAAACAGATACATACCTTTGTGTCTTCACTGTAAACCTGAAACAGCCTTACCAAAGAACAAGACAAATAAAAGACTATTGTCTTCAACTCAAGTCTTCAAAGACTGCACTAAACATTGATTTGAGTGATAACTAAGCTCTCCATTCTAGAAGTATTTCACTGTGTACCTTTTTTACATATTATAATTGGCCAGGCGGTTCATTAGTCACCCACTTAATTATTAAACAATAGAAATGATTGAAGACTATTTGAAAATGATTCGTGAAGGATACTGTAACACGGATATCTTATATAAACACATTAACTGCATTTGAAAATGTTTTTATATTGTAGGCCTGTGCAATGTTTTCTCTTTTTATTTACAGTTTTCTTAGTCATATTAAGTTACAATATTTCTTGATGGTATTTGTAGGGCTTTACTGTTTTAACTTTCTATCGTAATATTTCCATGCGCATATCCTTTAAAAATTCCAAGTACAATAACATTCAGGAGACGTAGACTCTAATGCATGCTGTTTTATTCATAGAAAATGTGTTTTATTATGCTCTTCGGAGATACTGACAGATTGACAGACAGAACACAGCAGAACACTCTTTCAGTTCTCGCCCCCTGCTGGTTGCAGTGACACCTGACAATACCCAAGCATGGAGGCACAGAGATGTGAAGCGCTCACGGGCTGCGGTTTCATCTTCACAGGGGGCGTGTTTAGGTAAAGCCAACGACATGCCAAGTATTCCCTTCCTGATTGGACGCTGCAGCCGACTGGTTTTCTGATTGACCTTTAGTAAGACGATTATAGACAGTACTTTATTTTTCAGTGTAATTAATTACAATGTAATTAATGGCATCAGTGGAAGCATGTCACATCCTCTATCCTGGTCTGAATTCTACATGTTTAATATTCTAGTACGGTACAGTATGTGTGAATTGTATAATTCTCGACTGCTGTTTATCATTTTTTTTTTTTTTTTTTGTAGTAGGCTAGGCTATGTCTTCAGTTCCAACTGTAATTTCTGCTCCAGCTCAATTCACAGCCCTCTGAGCAGCATTCGGTACCTACAATATCCTGTTATCTACGATTACAAATCCCAGCCCGTCACAAATCAAGTGCTTGCCCTGAGGGCTTCAATTATATTTCTTTCACCTAAAAAAAAAAAACGGGACCCCCATTGTCCTCATTCTGTATCTATTTAAATATATTTAGGGATTTTTAAAAAAAAATCATACAGGTCATTAGCATTGTTGATTGGGTGGTCTGAGAATGTGCAATACCTAATAAATTACATAATAACTAATAAACTATAAGCATTACTATCGGTAGAACCAGTTCAGACCATGAGTAGTAGGCTTGTTAAATTGTCATAATAAATCTTGCCCAGGATCTCCAGACAGGGGTGTTTTCACAAGAGAACTCAGGAGCCAGAGTTCAGATAAGCTACCGTGTTAACGGAGACAGATGAGGTTGTAGGACTGGAAGCAGATTCCAAGAAAGGAAGAGGCAGGCAGGCAGGCACACAGCATGGGAATAACACCAGCACTGTGTCATTGCCAGTCTCATTGGGTGTGTAAATAACACCAGCGCTGCGTCATTGCCAGCCTCATTGGGTGTGAAGCCTTGTGCTGTGATGTCACTTTGGGTAGATACCCACAGTTGTAGTTTAGATGTAGTCTGGTCACACTTTGTTTCATTTATTAGTAATTAGCCTCCTAGAATGTTAAGTGTTGTGCAGTTTTTGTTACATTTAATAAATCTGGTTATATATAAAAGACGTTTATACTGGGAATAAAACAGACGTCCAGTGTTTAATAAGGTTTGGGGAGCAATCTTGTTCCGTGGTTATTGGAATGCTGGGATCCTGGGATCCTAAGTCCCAGGCAGACAGAGAGGTCCTGTACCATTATAGACAGAAAACTTCATAACAGTCCAGCTGTGGCAGGCCTGCCCCTGTAAATTAATGTATTTCTGCTGGTGGTTTGTAAATAAAATTGATTTTTGTTTGATTTATAAAGGAAAATGTTTCATTTTGTCAAACAAAGTATGTGCTAGATGTGGTAGGGCCAGGAGGTTAAACTTCCCTCCCTACTTAATTGAAATTTCATGTGCAGCAGGTGCACCTGCCTTTAAAAACGGTCTGGAAACGGCCAGTCTTTTGTGATGTGCTTTATTTACAAACTGAAAGCCTCATGAACGTGTGTACATCCAGAGTGAGTGAGTGAGTGAGTGAGTGAGTGAGTCAACACGGAGGACCACCGTGTGTTTAACCGGGATCCTTAGGGCCATAGGTAGGGATTCATTTAGGGGATTTTAATCTCTCCTAAACTGATTTAGTTTACGCCCGGAGAAGGTTTTTTCTCACTGTGTTTTGTTTTTGCCTTTTTTCTCACTGTGTTTGTGTGACCTTGAGCAAGTCACTTAACCTCCATGTGCTCCGTCTTTCGGGTGAGACGTTGTTGATAGTGACTCTGCAGCTGATGCATAGTTCACACACCCTTGTCTCTGTAAATCGCCTTGGATAAAGGCATCTGCTAAATAAATAAATTAAAAAACTATGTAAATGTGCTTTGAGCAAATGCACAGTTTCCAAACAGATTTTGAAGATGCTGCTCAATCTGAAAATAGCAATTCATTACGGGGTGTTAAAAAATGGGCATCAATTGAAATAAAATATTTTTTACTGAATGAACATTAAATAAGTAAATTATATTTCTGAGATACACATCATTGATTACTTATGTATGTATTATTATTTATGCAGGAAGTTAACCCATTGAGACAATGGGCCCATTTGCAAGGGGGTCGTGGTAAGCAATTTAGGAGGATAGTGACCTCAAACATTAAACTTCAAGCAAGTTTGAAATAACGTTTGTAATGTTCTCGCCATGTTATTTAGAAAATACAATTTTATTGGAAAAAAACTAAAAATTGATTTTTTATTCAATGTCAATCCACGTTTGTTTAATCACTGTTTTTTTAAGTGAAAGAAAGAAAGGTAGGCTTACTAGATGTTTTAAATGCTCATAAATCATAGGAAGGGGTGAGCAAACCTACTTTTTTAGAAAACAGGTTTTGCAGACCTGATCAGCACATACAGTGCCGCGCCTGTGCAATAAAGATAGAGATTGCTTTTTGACAACAAGAAAACGTTCTTAAATGTTTTTATTTTAGATGATGATAACTTTGGTAAATTAACATTTTCAAAAGAAACCATATTGAGAGCACTACTGAGCCTCATTTTAAAACACTGTTTTGATTGTTTAGATAACAGTCAGGTAAAATTTAAAGTAGTTCAATCAAATTAGATACATATAAAGAAACCATAATGAGAGCTCTTTTTTAAATCACAATTTACATTTAGAAACATACAAATCACTGTATTTGTATTTACAAGGCTTGCTGCTGTGGCATTTAGAATTGCAATGAACACCCTGACGCACACAGAAGCACGTCTTTGTTTGACAAAAAATGAAGCTTTGCATCTTCAAAGTCTCTTCGGGAACTGTGCATTTGCTCAAATCACTTTTCGCAATTCGATTATATCGCTTTACTCATAGACACCAGACGTTCTTTTCTGTTTTGTTCTTTGCTTGTTTGGTATTTTCCATTTTGCAATTAGAGCAAAATAATTTGCTCAAAGACCGAAATAACCTTTCATTTTGTTCCTTGATAATTTGTAATGTTTATTTAAATCGGTGATTGACAGAATCCTGACTCTGAGTGTAACATATATATCCTTTAGCACTAGCCGGACTACCATTGTTGGTACCCTAGTGGCAGTCACGTACCACTGCACCTGACTGCCTGTGCTTTAATAAAACCTGGACACCTGACAGCCGTTTCAACTGCAAACCCTCTGTAGTCTCTCTCCTTCTCTCAGAGGATACCTACACGGTTACAGAACACCCCTGTTGCACCAGCTAATCCAGGATTAAGAACCATACTAAGAACCTTATGACAATTACATCTTTGATTCCAGTATTCAGCAATTGCATGGCAGTGTGTGCTAGGCAAATAATCATGCGTATCAAAGGCAAACAGAAACTAAGTGGCTAGAACATTCAGATTTGCCCTGGGGCTGCGTGTGGCAGCTGCGTGTCTGTGTGTCTGCAGTAGATGGAAATGGATAAGATACTGTAGGCATACAATACAGGTTTATTACCAGTTCTGTTTAAACTTGTACATCTAGGCAAAATACAGATGAATGGAAGTGCATTTTGCCTCCTTGATTTTTCCAAACGGTAAAAATGGCAGCAACACACCTACTGACAGTGGAACTTCACATTGCCAAAGAAAAGGAAAACACTACACTGTAAATACTGTCACAACTGTGTTGCAATGAAAGAAGATACTGACAAAAAACTGAAGACATTTTCATCACTAACTCTCCTCAAACCCTGGTTTTCATTGAAGTGTAAAGACACACAATGCTGAGCGTGGCCGCTGAGCCAGTCAGAAACTCCATTCCTCTGCTAATCTGTCAGCGGGTCAGTGGATTTGTGAGGTGTCAGGGGTGACCTCTGACCTGGGAATGCAGATACGCAGTGGTGGTGACAAGCTGGTGAAATGAGCAGCACCTCATCACTGCCAGATGAGGCCGTGCGATGGAGGGAGGGGAGCTGACGGAACACATTTCTTGGCTGCCCTGCCTTGTACCTTTGTGGCTGTAGACTTATTATCTCCTTTCCACATGCCAGCTGAAGCTGAAATTTGTTTTCTGATACATGTATGAACAACATACAGTGCCTTTCATTCTGCGCTGCCATTCACCTGCCTTTAGCATAGATGTACAAGTTTAAAACATGTCAGTGTTTTTTCTTTAAAGAATGAACATTAGTTCATTTGAAAAATCTTCCTTGCTGCGCCCACAGTAATTTATATAATCAGCCGGTATGCAAATGAAAGTCACCAATTATAAAAATGCTAGTTATTCATCGTAATGCATTCTCTTTCCAGTCTTTGTAACTGTACAATTAAAATGGGTTATTTTGTGAAGTCTTAATTGATCAAATACAATTTTAATTTGCGGTTGAATATATTTACATATTTTTTAAATAATAAGTAGCTTCAAATTATATGCTCGTTGCCTTTTTTTGTTTTTTGTTTTTACTGCCACCGTACATTTCGTGAATTTTGCAATAATTTCTAGTTGTTATTAATGCAAATACTTAATTAAATAATTATACAAAAAATGAGGTTCAGCTGCATTGTAGACGAACACATAAGATGTGTATATATAAAAATGATTTCCATTACATAAGAGTAGGTGTTAAAACTTCACGCTAATACTGGACCTCACCAAGATCTCACCAAGATAAGCACCAACTAAGACAGAGCTGTACTTGCCCCATGATATCACTGATATGAAGGGCAGCCTTTGGATATTCCACAGCTTCATTTGCCACCCACTTTCTTCCAGTTTTCAACACATATAATGAATATATATATATAGAGAGAGAGAGAGAGAGAGAGAGAGAGAGAGAGAGAGAGAGAGAGAGAGAGAGGTGTAATTTGAAAATACATATTGCCTTTAGACCTGTCTCTTTAGCTCAAGGTGTCGGGTTGGAGCCTGTGTACATAGTCTATAGTGTCGGCTGCCTGATGGTTTCAATGAATAAATATGATGTATAGGAGGTACAGTGAGTCTGACAAGCCTTGCGTTGCAAAGTAGTTTGTGATGTGTAGCAATGTAAGAGCTTCAGACAGCTCCCCACTGATGTAGCCCCACAGCTTTTGAGATGAGAGCAAGATGGCAGTTACTGTACTGTGTGCTGCGTGTGAGATTGTGAAATATCATGTTGCTGATGATCACCCTGACTGACAGGCTGCAGAGGCTTGGGGGGGTGGGACCTACAGCAGCACCGGCCCCTTTCCATCAGGGCTGGCTAAAAAAAGCTCTAGAATGGAGAGTGAACAAGGAAAGAAATGCAATGACCTCCAGGGTTGAGGGTCTGGGTTAGTGAAGGTAACTGGTTGAGATGCAATGGCCTCCATGGTTGAGTCTGGGTTAGTGAAGGTAACTGGTTGAGATGCAATGGCCTCCATGGTTGAGTCTGGTTTATGAAAGTAGCTGGTTGAGATGCAATGGCCTCCATGGTTGATGGTCTGGGTTAGTGAAGGTAGCTGGTTGAGATGCAATGACCTCCATGGTTGAGGGTCTGGGTTAGTGAAGGTAGCTGGTTGAGATGCAGTGGCCTCCAGTGTTGAGTCTGGGTTAGTGAAGGTAGCTGGTTGAGATGCAATGACCTCCAGTGTTGAGACTGGATTATGAAGGTAGCTGGTTGAGATGTAATGACCTCCAGTGTTGAGTCTGGATTATGAAGGTAGCTAGTTGAGATGCGATGACCTCCAGTGTTGAGTCTGGGTTAGTGAAGGTAGCTGGTTGAGATGCAATGACCTCCAGTGTTGAGTCTGGGTTAGTGAAGGTAGCTGGTTGAGATGCAATGGCCTCCATGGTTGAGGGTCTGGGTTAGTGAAGGTAGCTGGTTGAGATGCAATGGCCTCCAGTGTTGAGTCTGGGTTAGTGAAGGTAGCTGGTTGAGATGCAATGGCCTCCAGTGTTGAGTCTGGGTTAGTGAAGGTAGCTGGTTGAGATGCAATGGCCTCCATGGTTGAGGGTCTGGGTTATGAAGGTAGCTGGTTGAGATGCAATGGCCTCCATGGTTGAGGGTCTGGGTTAGTGAAGGTAGCTGGTTGAGATGCAATGGCCTCCATGGTTGAGGGTCTGGGTTAGTGAAGGTAGCTGGTTGAGATGCAATGGCCTCCAGTGTTGAGTCTGGGTTAGTGAAGGTAGCTGGTTGAGATGCAATGGCCTCCAGTGTTGAGTCTGGGTTAGTGAAGGTAGCTGGTTGAGATGCAATGGCCTCCATGGTTGAGGGTCTGGGTTAGTGAAGGTAGCTGGTTGAGATGAATCACTGCAGTGGTTGGAGTCACTAACTGGTCCCAAAGCGACACACTAGAATGCAGCAACTGGCCTTACTAACTGGACATTGAGGGCAACAGTGACGGACTACATATATCAGTGGAACTCACTAACTTTCTCTCAGGCCACCGAATTAAAGAAGAACTCCCTAATAATTTACTTTAAAAATATAAACAGTACAGTACATTTCTGTTTCCATTCGTCCTAGTTGATGGATCACCACTGTTTACATTTTCCCTGCTCGTCACTGTAATCCCTATACATTGTTTGTTTGTGGGGATTCAAACAAGATCTATATACTGTAGGAATGTATGTGAGTTTGAACTCCTGTTCCGATTCTGTTATCAACAACATTGGCAAAAACCTGGATTGCCGGCCGCGCTGCCAAAGAATGTTGCAAAGCTGGACCTCACTGATATTGTTATGACTCATGCCCTGCTGAAGTGAATCGATTCCAATTACCTCGTGGGTTAGATCTATGTGCTGTTTTTATTCATGTTTTTATAGACACAGAGCATTCATCTGATCTGCTCACACCATTATCATTGTTAAACAGGGTGTTGTCTTGCCTGATTGCTTGATTGATTGACACATTGAGAAATTGATGTATTGATTGAAACCTCTGGAGACACATTGACTTGTTTTCAAAATGGTCTTGGGAAATGGACAAAATAAGCAGAGTGCATTAACACATGTTCCAATGAGAAACCAATGGTAACAATGTAGTGACACTTGATCTGAGCTGAGAGTGATTGCCTGTGCTAGTCAATGATGTAACCAGCTTGGAAATCCTTTAGGAATAAAGCTGGATTCACTCTGCCGGCTGGTTTCACAGACCCCGCTTAGCACTAATGTTGGACTACTCAATGTTAACTTCGGTAAGGTAGTCCAAGATTAGAACTAATCAGGGCCTGTGAAACTAGCCCAATCCCCCTTCCTCATCATAAGGTTTGAGGAAAGGGGATAGGGGCCAATATAACCAGATAGGGGGACGATATAGACATGCTGCAAGAGAGTTTTCCCGTTCAATCCATTTCCAAACCATTTCGCTATACCCAAATTTGAAATATATACGCTTGGTTGTTTATAAACCTTCTGTGGTTTTCATTCTTTGGCAAAGCAACGTGACAAGCAGGACAGGAAATAAAACAAGTTTTGTCTTGAATAGGTAAGCATTGTTTGAGACCTCCCTTGCATGAGTATAATACAGTATGTAGGCATATTTAAAGGACTTTTACCAGGGACGGTCCTTTAAAAAGCTCTGCGTCTGACAAATCAGCATTGCACAGAATGCATTTAGGAATGCAGTAGTGGTAAACAATGCACTGGCAGAGGATTCTACAGTAGCAGCAGTAGCAACAGCTCTTTGCTGGAGAGTAGCTCAAGGTTAGATGGCTCCTCATTGTCACTAAAAAGAATCCTGTAAAGAACTAAGGAGGTCTGTATTGTATATCCATCAGTGTCTTTTTTTTATTGGATTTACTGGCACACAGATGCTTTATGAATAACAGCCAGAGCGAATGGAAATGGAAACAACAACGAAACAACATGAAAGTCTGTTTCTGTGCTGGTCTGTGATTTCTGGGCCTGATGTTGTTCCCTAAGTATTTTCCACATAGGATAATGAGTGTTCAGAAGCCTATTAAAGTGCTTAGCTAATCTCACAAAGACTCGCTCCAGATGCTCACAGGAGACACTAGAGAGCTTCGGCAAAACATTACAGGTTAATTCTTAGTTTATTGTGTTTATTAATTTATGAGGGCTCAAACATCACTTTATAAGATCACGAGAATGCTGAGAGTGAGAAAAGCCTGTTTGTGATCTCTGATGTCCACAAAGGACTAGTTTAACTTCTCATTCTGAGGAGGTAAAGGGGTGTATGTATGGCTCGTATACGTTATAGTGTATCTTGGAAATGATTGAGTGGGTTACTACTAGCTTCTACAATAATGTGGAGTAGTGGTTAGGGCTCTGGCCTCTTGCCCGGAGGGTCATGGGTTCAATCCCAGGTGAGGGACACTGCTGCTGTGCCCTTGAGTAAGGTACTTTACCTAGATTGCGCCAGTAAAAACCCAACTGTATAAATGGGTAATTGTATGTAAAAATAATGTGTAAAAAATAATGTAATTGTATGTAAAAATAATGTGATATTGTGTAACAATTGTAAGTCGCCCTGGATAAGGGTGTCGGCTAAGAAATAAATAATAATAATACATTGCAGCGATGATAAGATGTACAGCATATATGATTCAAATGTATATAGAATGGTTATCATGCTGTTTGTTTTCAAACACACACAACTGGGCAGAACGTCTGTGAGTAATAGACTAAAATTGACTTCAATAGTTTATTATTATAGCACGAGCAACAACAACCAGTTGATATGTGCATCTGGGCCTTGGAATCGTCTCTTTCCAATAACAGCACATGGCTCAGCACAGTTCTTGGTGTGGTTGGTCTAGTCAGCTTGGTAGATTGATGCCTTGCAAATGACTGACAATAATGAGAAATTATTAGAGGTTAAGGGGTAAACATCTAAGACAGTGTAACTCTTACCAGGCTGCGTTCCTGTGGTGTGAGAACGAGCTGAGCTCAGAAAAACAACATTTCGCTTTTGACCTGAGCCCCCCCCCCCCCTGGATTTGAACTTGGCTCTCCTGTTCTCCAGGGATGAGAGGCAAGGCTGTTGGGACCACCATGGACCAGAATTCCACCACCGTGTACCAGGATTCAGGATGAGAAGGAATATTGTGTGTTTGTGTGTGGGGGGTTATCCAATAACAGAAATAAACATCCCTCCCACATACAAGCAACCTCTTGTAAACAGAGAGCGGAAGGGAGTTAGGGGGGCCAGACAACCCTGCTGCAAAAAGTAAATGCTAATTGACACCAGCTGTCTGAAAAGTACAGAGGAAGAGACAGCAATAATTAAGACAGGAATCCTATTTAAAGAGACAGTAAGGTGTGATGTGTTTAATGTACCATATTCTCACTAACAGATTCACCTTTATGGATCACCCCTGGTTGTATCAGGTTCTGGCTGCATCTTTTATAAAAGAGGAAGTACATGTCCAGAGGGGGAATCCAGTGCGCTCTTCATACGAATACTGTGCTCATTATTACACGATTCAATAATTCAAGGGTTTGGTTCATTCATTGCTAGGCCACATTGACAGTAATTTATAGGAACCATTCAGCAATGCACTTCCCTCAATATTGCAAGTCTGGGAGCGAAATAACAAGGAACCAAATGCACAAAAAAAAGTTGTAATAACAACAAATAAACCTACAGGGGCATGCAGTATAAAACTAGTTAAACAGCACACAGAGCTATGTAACGGTATATTCCACATAGTAGATATTCAAAGAAACACATGTCATTAAAAACACATCACTTGATTTTATAAGCAGTCACTGAGGCCTACCTATTATTTGTTTATTTAGCAGATGCCTTGATCCAAGGTGACTTACAGAGGCTAGGGTACAACAGCGTCTCACCTGAAAGCACAAAGAGGTTAAGCAGCTTGCTCAGGGTCGCACAGTGAGTCGGTGGCTGAGCCAGGATTTGAACCAGGGACCTTCTGGTGTCAAGCCCTTTTCTTTAACCAATGGACTACACAGCCTCCTCCACTGGACCACACCACCTCCTCTGACTACCTAATCCCTTTGAACATAATAATAATAATAATAATAATAATAATAATAATAATAATAATAATAATAATAATAATAATAATAATAATAATAATGAAATCAGCACTCTGTGAGATTGATACGGTGTACAGTTTGCTCAGTATCTCACTAGCAGTGCTCAGTGCTCATGAAGCTCTATTGTAATGTCCCCTCTCAGTGTGTAACTGAAGCTGGCTGTCCTGTAATTGCCCATTCCCAGAGGCAGACAAAACAAGCTGTGGAGAAAGCAGCCCCACGGTCAAGCTGGGCAGCCTCGCCTGGACAGGAGCTCAGCATCGCCACAGCGCGTGAGTTCAGAGATCACAGACAGACCAAACAACACACCGGATTCATTAGAGTGTTATAGATAACAGCATGGCTATTAAAATAAAACCCATGGTTTCATTTAAAAAAATTAATAAATCACGCCTCCACCACCACTTGCATCAATGCAGTAAAACAGATTAGCACTCTCCAATGTCTCACTAGGCTTTAGTGAAATAGAAATGCTCCCATTGAATTATATGGGCTAAGACGACGTTTTAAGATATTTTACCCACACAGAGTATAAATATAAGGTATAAAAAGGGGCCAATGCTATTGTTATTTACAATGTACTGGCACTTAATTCTCATTTTGATCAACCGTTGTTTGGAAATGTTAGTTCCATAATATTCTGCTGTTACAGAAAATGTAGCAAAATCCTTTTTTTATTTTTTATATTTCATTTAAAATGTGAAAATGTGCTAAAGCTGTACAGAGTGGGCTAGGCAGTCTGCATGCCTTCCAGGTTGTCTTATTTAATTAATCTTTAATTATACCATGAAGAGAAACTCACATGCAAAGCTTTTGCCAATGCCACGCGGCAACTAGATGCAATTATAAGATGTGTTTGTTGAGCCGATTCGTCTCTAATTGCATTCTGTATTTGATGCATTTTGTTTTGTTTTAGAGTTTTGTGACACAAATCAATATTTAAATGAGATTCACTCGGTTGTGTGCAGATGTTTTTTTTATGCATTTAACTCTTTTGTTAGTGATTTTCTAGAGAATGGAAGCAACAGAACATTCGAGACTATGAAGAAAAAATAAATTAAAACAAATGCATATTACTTTAGAAATTGACCGAAATGTGAAATTGTCTATTGCCAATGCCTCTGGTGAGCAAGCTGCATCTGGAATAATCTGTTTCCAGTATTGCACCTTGCTTTAACTAATGCATACTGAGATATGTATATTTAAGTATTGTTTCATGGTTCCTGTCAAATAAGTCGAAAATGTTAAAGACCCTTTGATCTTCTGCTGAAAGAAGCTGGATATCACTGTCATTTATAAATGGGGGGGGGAAATATATCCCTACAATACAACACTCATATTTAACACAAGTCTACATTTGAATAGGAATAAAGATCTACCCTTTAATATGTTTAGGACGCACAACCTTTGATTCAAATATCATATATCATTTTGATTGAAACTATGGAAACGATGAGTAGGCTACAATACACCGGGGAATTTTAGCTGTAAAAAATATTTAGTGCTGACTTTGTGTTGGCTCAATACTTCAGAGATTGATTTACATTTACTCGATCTATTTCAATTTAATTTATACCCGCAGAAAACTCTTGAGATTACATAATCTCATTTACAAGCTACGCCCTGGAAAGACAGTGACAGAGCTCATTTAAACTGTCAAATAAAACCAATAACAGATCTGAAACAATGACATTAAATTAACATAAAAGAAACAAACAAAAATGCATGCTGGCTTTTATAAGGTAATATAAACATTTAAGTTAAAGGCTTCCTAAAAAGAATATATGATTTCCCCCCAAGTGGTTCAACCAGTAATGGCTCACTGATTCGAACCCTGGCCATGCCAAGTTGCTGATATTAGCCCCACAGGGAGTGATGCATTATTACACTGATGAAGTTGAAGTTTATCACAGAATTTATGACTGAGGGTGGTGAAAAAAAACGTCATTCAAATGTATAATAAGAGCAGAATATAAGTTATCATTGCTGTTTGTTGGAGTAAGCAAGGAAGCTCCCAATGCAAAAAATAACACTGAGACACACAATGGCACCATAAATTCAATCCCAACAGGACTGGCTGAAGTATACCGGTCGCTAAATGTATTAACTAGCAAAGCCACTTTGAATCAACCCTTTGAGTCAACTTTCAACACTGCCATGCAAATTAATGAATAGCGTTTGAGCAAACTACATTGAAATGTATAGATGTCCTCAAGACGGGGGTAATATAGAAATGGTGAGCCCTACAGAGTCTGTGGATATATGAAATACAGCAGCCTGTATATATCAGGGACAGTGTTAGAACAGAGTGCTTTAGAAAGAGAATCTTCAGAATGAGAGCCTTTTACTCAGTGTTGCATGGCATGAGTCCAAGACAGAAAAACAAATGTCAGGATTCATCAAAAGTCAGCTAAGAAGGTCATTTCCATATACCCAGATGGAGCACTCTGCATGTTGGACAAAAACATGAATTACAAATGGTTTGAAAGAGACACAAACAATATCAGTGTGAAAATGAGAATACGGACACACCGAAACATGTGCCGTCAGCCGTCCGATTCTTTTCACTCTGCAGGCCCGCCATGCTACCTCCTCGGAGCTACAGCGTCGGAGGTCCACAAGGCTCCGGGTAGCTTAAAGGCAGGTCCGCAGGAGCCCGGCCAGTCTACAGGGGTCGCTGGTGCGCTCGGCCAATTGTGTGCCACCCCCTGGGAACTCCCATCCACGGTCGGAAGTGGAATATTCTGGACCCGAACCTGCGACCTCCAGGCTATAGGGTGCCTTTACCGGATGCGCCACTCTGAAGCCCCCGCCCCCCCCGCAGATGGAATACGTAAAAATTTGCTTTGCCAAATCTGGATTCAAGAAACTATGAAACAGGCATGACATTAAGTAAAGTGTGATTATCGCAGCATTTTGTTTGAACTTACTAAAAAGCGCTGTGGAAAATGCCCCATATATAACCAGCCCCTAACATCTTCAGAGCCTTGTGTGGTATTGTCAGAAGCTGGAGTTATATTGACAGTGGTGAGAAGGCAAGTTGTTATGGCCACCAAAGCTTCTCAATTGCGTCACTGGACTAGAAGAGAGATGCAGACCGGTCTCTGAAGAGGAAGAGATGTGACATAATGAGGGGGTACCAAGGCAGCAAGGTATAAAGCCCTGTAATTATCCGTGTGTGGCTAGACAGTGTCTTCTTGGGAACAGCTGAACCCTTTTATCTCATTGGCAGCTTGCCACCATGTGACATTCCAGAGCATGCCTGACTGCTAACCCTGTGTTTTGATTGCCATTTAGAATGTCTCTTCTACTGCATCAGCCCACCTAACTATTGGGGGCAGGTGGGGCCCATTTTGGTTCTTCTTGACCCAAACAGGCAGTAGTGTGGAATCCTGCTTGGAGATAGCATTGGAGATTAGAAACTGCTCCCAGACCTATCAGGATTTTCAGGTTCAGGAGCCGTGGTGACCTTACGTTGACATTGAGCACACAGATTTTATTAAAGAAAAGCCCAGTAAGAGTTATAGTTTCCTTGAGGAATTGGCTCAGGGACATGCATCATGTTGATAGATTGCTACACAGTCCTACATAGAAAATGTAACATTTAACAGAATTTAAATGTCAAAATAAACAAGCCACTGAGATCTGATTTTAAGGAGATTGGTGGAGGATTGGTGGAGGATCACTTCCGTACTTTCAGCTTCCACCTTGCCGCAGGGTTCATCAGAGGAGCGGTGGCCGATGGTCCTGGCTGCAGTGTTATATGTTCTTTAGGTTACGTCTTTGTGTGTTGGTTTCATTTTGCAGCTCTGGGGATTGTTTTCTGAAGGATAGAGCTGTTGACCAAGGGGCAATGTTTAAATAATACACATTATATTGAATGCTACCGGCTGTAACTTTGGACAAATCCTATTCCACGTAGTTTATTGTGGATGTCTAGTTTCTGAATAAATAACCTCCATCTTAACCTAGCAGGCATTTGAGAAGCAGAGGTTATATCTGTTATGCATAGATGGCCGGAGCAAGTCCTTACACATGTAAAACAGATTGCACAATGATTTGTCCGATAGTTACAGCCTCTGTATTGTTTGCATCCAATCTGTTTCTGCACTGTACCAGAAGCCTTGAATAGCAATCAGATGTTCACTCTTTACATAGAAATCCTGTATGATTTATCAGCCTTCTCCTGCCAGACATTTATGGTGCTTTGTTTCATATGTAAGTCACAACCACTGTATTGAATATAATGATGCTGATTTGCCTGGTAATGGCACAGATGTGACACTAAGACTGATGTAGAAATTAATTCAGCTCTCAGCATCATATTCCATGTCGTTACCAGTCAAATCACTGTCATTATCTCAAATGCAATAGGATTTCCATATAAGCAGGTGTGTCTGGAAAGTGTTAAAGTGTTCATCCTCTCTGCATGCAAAAAAGAGAAAACAGCATTGGTGTTTCTGGCAAGATATTGTAAAAAATATATACTTTCTAAGATACATAACTGAACAAACAGTTAAAATTAGCTAACACAAATGACACATCAATAAGAGGCTTATAGTACAACACCAAAACTTGGAAAAACATGAATCAAATTTCTGTGAATTGCCTGTGTCCCTTTCGACTCCGGAAAGTGGTGTGGAATTAAATGAACCAGCTGCTGTGCATAGATTTTGCTCACAATGTACAGAATATTGTATTCATTTCAACATGCAGTTTTAAGCTAAGTCCTCTCAGAACAGAGGATCCAACCCCTGAGCTCACAATCCCACGGCGTCAGTGCAAACCACAACGCCGTTCTGTAAACAAAAAAAGACCGGAAAAAAAGGGTCAGATAATTGACTTTCCTCCCGAGTCAGCGCACGCGCATGCACGAACGCACACACACACACACACTCTTTCAAATGTCTGCTGGAGCTTTGCTCAGTCATATTAGAGAAATGTAATTATATTTGATTTCCATGGCGTCGGATCTCAGAGCATTAATTCTCCCCATCCCTCTCCTTTTTATTTTATATGATAATGAAAAGGGAAAGTTGTGAAAGTTACACCCCAGACTTCAAGGCACAGATGAATAAAACTAGAAGGGACTGAGCTGGAATGAATGAAAACAAAACCAGCAGAGACAGAAAGAGAGAGACAGAATGGGAGGGTGGGTGCTGGGGAAGGGAACTAGATTAAAAATATATTTAATTATAGGAAATATGAATAGACATGTATTCATAAAGAGGAACAATAGAGAGAACAGAACGAGAATGATTTAACGGAATGGGAATTCTAGGGAGTGAATGGGGGAGGAGGAGAGAGGCAGTAACTGAGTGAAATAATAGACAGAATACTAAATCTGGATATACAGCCTCCCACATCAGAGTTTTCCTTGGTAAACACACCACAAAATAACAATGAGGAGACTGCAGGGGCCATTGATGAGTGGAGGAGCAGCATCATTACTGTCTGTAGAAATACAGCTGGCTCTTTATCTGTTTGCATCAAATCTAGGTCCCAGCCGGGTAGTGTATTCTTTTTTTTTTTTTTTATTGTGTTTATATCGTGTATCTTTAAAATACGTGCTAAGCTTACTAAGGATGTCAAATGAAATGATGGCTTTTTTCTTTCTGATTTTAGAAAAATCCAACATTTTCAGTTTGCACCTTATTAGGGCCATATGCTTCATCAATGCAATGAGTTTCACAATGTGAAAGCTAAAAGGGAGTTCCCTGGCCCACGGAGAAATTGCTAAGCCTTCTAGAATTCCAGAACAATTCTACTCTCTTACTTAAGCACCAACAGGCTGATGCTGCGCTGATGACATCATGCATCTATCATGACATATACAAGGATTCGGATAACTGGTTATCCAGTCCCCCAGAGAGCTGAACAGCTGGAGCTCACCTGAGGAACTCTTCTGATAGACAAGTCTTGTTTTTACATCACTGAACACAGCTCCAACAGATCAATTAGCATGCATGTCTAGGGTTTAGTGGGGCGAAGAAGAGAAAGTTAAACGCCTCACTTGAGGAATCAGTTCAAGAACAGCAGCTATGCCTATGTACGCCAATGTTTAATTAAAGTCAAGTCCACACTACAGTTTTGCATTACAATTTGTGATTTGAGTGTTTGTCATTTTCCATTTTCAGTGTCCAGATATACTGCATATAGGACCAGAAAATCTAAACACGCTGCCAAGATGCACTTGTCTTGTGTTATAGGGATGACAATAAAGGTCTGCTGCAGAAGAAACTGCAATAAACTGACTCCAATGGAATCATTATTACCCCAGCCCCTGGCTTCAGTGGTCACGTGCTAGAGAGAAGGTTATTGCTTTACACAGCTGGTGGACCCTGTGGTTATCCTCTAAAAACAAACAAACCTACAATACGATGCAAAAAATCTCTGCACTCCAATTTACTGTGCCAGCAGGTAACCAAACGTACCAGTTCCAGCGCATATCAGTACATTACTCCCAAAGCCAGGCTGCAAGATTTCACAAATGCTTTGAGATATGACTGCAGTTAATTAAAATTGTTGAATAACTTATAGAAAAGGGCGAAATGAGCTCACTAGACTAGAGTGAACACATTTCCAATATTTTTTCTACCAGCAGGGAATTATTATACTATAGTAAGGACCCCAATTTATGGGAAAGCTTGCTCTGTGCCTATGCTGTTGTAAAGTATCTTGTATTCTCCAGCTCCAAAATACAAGCACTTAAATAGCCACAGCTCACATTTTAGAATAATTGTCTTAGAGGCAGTTCAGCGAGGCACACATTTAAGTTGTTCTCGGTGGCAGAAAAACAGCACTAACGGCATATCTGAAACATTTTCTCCATTCATAATACATGAAACTGATTCCTCGTGTTGACTCTCAGTGGAGGATTATTGCTACCGTGGGTATATCATGTTGAAAACACAACAGACTGAAGGCTTTTCACCTTTATTAAACGATTTTTTCAGGGATTGGTACAAAAAAAAGACTTTTTTTTTTTTTACATCATGTAAAACAGTAAAAAATATATAATTACTTTTTAAGATACATAACATACATATAATACTCTGGATTAGTAGTGTTTAGTATCGTGGGTGTATGTGTTTTAAAGTAGAGTAGCCAGTTCCAAGCACCAGAAAATCAACTGGTACAGATCTAAAAGTAATCAAGGCCCTGCATTTTCATTCTTTTTGCATTGGTGTAGAGTTTACCTCCCAGCCAAAAAACAATGTTATAAAAATAGCAAGAAGCATTTGCTTTTGCTTTTTGCAAATGCAATCAGCACACAGTGTGGGTTTGTAGTGCTTGAGCACCCTCAGCAAGCGTAAGAAACAAACAAGATGCAACGGAAGCGACAGCAGGATAGATAGCAGAATCTTTGGTTCAAGACAGTACATAAAAAGTATAAAAACAGAACTTAGTGACCTAGCACCCTTTCTTTGTAATATCTTATACATCAGCTCTTAATATGAAACAAACAGTTTACAACACTGGGCTGAAACAGATATACAACAATAAATAAACAGGAACTTCTCTGAAAACACATTACTAGTAATAATAATAACAACAATAACAATAATTATATTAATAATAATATACAAAACAAAAAAATCACCATTTCAGATGACAATCGCTGTCCTTCTGGGTCTTGGTTGTTGCAATAAAAGCCATTGTTAAAACAAGCTTGCCTGTAGTGTATTACTGCAGTTATATGGATGGTTGGGTTATCAAACACAAGGCAATAACTATTAAAAGAGACACCTTCATAATGTTGTCTACTGAAATGCCAGCAATGCTTTAAACTACATGTGTATGTTTGTTCTCTGGAATGTCAGGTGGGAAATGCAGTGCCTGGCGATTACGTGAGACAGTCAAAGGATGCTAGTTAGTGTTAAGTCATAATAAACTTACTGGAATGATGGGTTATATCCCACTGCAGTTTACTGGGGGAAAAAATGGTCTGGAGGTCTGGGATGACATAGCTCTCCTGTGGGCTCTATAAAGTCTTCCTTGAGATTGTGTTGCTAATTGTAATGCACCTTTCCAAGCCAGCCATTGTGGTTTATAGTACAAGCTGTTCACAAAGCAAGTACATAGAGTAAGGCTTCAAAAATGTATGAAACAACTGGTGTAATGCTGCTAAAGATTGCCAGCAGCAATACTCCAGTTGTGTTAGCAGATGTGTGACGCAAACAGCAGCTTCTGTTGTGACAGAATCGCATGCAAGCGAGACAGAGCAGAACTTTTTCAGGTTAGAATAACTGCTTTAACCTTTTTAAACGGCAGATCATTAACAAATATGTATGAACGCAAACAAAGAACATCATTTTTGTTATTGTATCCACCCCTCAATAGTGAAAAAAAAACAATCACCTTAAAATAAAACTTAAATCATTTAATCGTTTGATATTCCATATCAAAATACGCAGAACGGGTTTATATGCAAGTCTGCTGTTACCTCCACATCAGTCCATCTGCAAGATGAAAGCCAGCACAATGATCTTTCATTTTATTGCAATCCAGTAATATAATGCATTTACCCACACCCTGAGTAAGACCGGAGTGCAAATTAAAATGAGATTCAAACCCACATCCTCCGGGGCACATTTACACAGTAACAATACATGGATTTATGTTGTACATGTGTATTGTTTTAGTGGAAAATGAATTACTTTAATTCCATATTACAATTCTATGTTCCTACATGTGAAGAATGACAAAGGATCTAATTTATCCTCTGGGTATGACGTGCATATGTAATGCAATAAGATGATTTCTTATTTTTATTCTGTAGTACCTTCTATGAACAAATCACATCTTGATGATGTGTTTCCACTATACTGGGGGAATGACTAACAGAGGTTGACAAGTGGAAGTGTCTTCCTGCAGCACAACACCACCCTCCCCCAGCTCCCATAAACAAAGAAGGAGCTCCGACATTAACCCACTATGGATCACTGTCCTATGCACAATCACACAATATACAAAGGTCATGTAAAGACATTTAGATCATTAGCCAGCTCTGGTCGGTTGCTACTCTATTTCACTATTCCTTTTAACAATTTTTGCTCCTTCGCAACTGCTACCCCGAAATTAGTCTCCCCTCGTAATTGTAGGGTAATTTTATGAAACTGAAACTGATAGTCAATATCAGAATAAAGTGGATTACGGTGATGGTGTCTGCCGGAAGTTGATCTTAATTCAGATACATTTAAAAATGTAACAATCGTGTATGCTGTATCTGCGATCTGATTGGAGGTTGCCATCTGAGGTCAACCTCTAGGGGGAGCTGGAAGCAGTTTTGACCAGATGTCAGCAACATCTACTTTTTATCAGAACACATTTGCCGGTGACTATACTGTTGTTGACGATAACACAATACACCACCATCAAATAAGGGTTGGATTTAGACATTAGCAAATCCACATATAAATAGCACTTGAGTATTTTAAATTTAATTAAAAACATATATATCCATTTCTCTCTCTCAAGAGCCTGATTTCCTCTATGGCCTGATTTATCTAGTTTCCGTGGTAACAGCTGTTGCCTGTGGGGGCGGTCAATGATGACCTCACATGCCTGTAATCGGATAATAATGTTCTCATTTCCAATATGTGGACCAGGTAACCCCCTGTGTGTTCAAACATTTGGAAGGGAGCAGCTTGCAATTTCAATGCACTGATATTGTGCAAACATTCTGTACAGTGTTTCAGAAAGTCTTGCTCTATTATTGCTGAGACTTCAAAAGATCTGTCACTATAGACTTCATCTGCAGCTGTAAAGGAACACTCTCAAGGGGGAAATATGGGGGTCAATGTTCATCCCTTCAAAATATAGAACCTCAATTACAATGAACCAGGTGAAGAGGTGCATACACCACCCTAGAGCACTGCACTCACTGGATCCAAGTATTTATACAGGTAAATAGAACACGTAATAACAATCATTAAAAGTTCAATAATGTCCATTGTAACTGTGACAATGGCTTGGTCCCCTAACAGCATCATTGTTTTTAAATATACTTGAAGGTTTATTGCTTTTGAATGTGCCGTCTCCCTGTCGTTCCAATTCAGCACAAACGTCAGTTTCAAAGTTAAATCATTACATACACACATTGGGCCAGACCAATGTTGCCGACATACTGGCTGCTGGTTTCTAGGAAGTCAGTAAAAATGATCCACAGATCAGAGATGCATTTCAGATAACCCTCTCGGACACCACTTGAATCACAGTTTGAACCTGCAGGAGCGTCCTGAGCTGTGTGCAATCTCAGTACGGATGCCTCAGGCGTGGTTTAAACATAACCAGCACCCTGGGATTCCAACAAGGTCATTTATACCCTTTACAGTTTCACTAGCTGAGAAAACAGAAAAGCCAGGATGAAGATTTTTTTTTTCCCAAAGCAATATTGTAGAAGGATATAAGCCAGTGACCTTGGTGGGCAAACATATCCCAGAAGGGCCTGATAAACAAAGTGGGCGGCTGCCACACAAAACATGTGCCATCCTCTCTCAGACGTCCACAATACCGGCACTATAAGCAGATCCGCCAGTTTGTCAGCCATTGACGAGAGTAACAGCGCTCTTAGAAGGTCACCTGGCCCATGTGTGTGTGTTTGTGCATGTGTGTGTGTGTGTGTGTGTGTGTGTTTGAGGTCGCTGACGCCTCACACAGAGTCTGTCCACTAGGGAATCTGGATTTGCAGCTCCTCTTCCTCCTCGTCAGGATCACTGGCCACCTCATTTGGGTCCTCGCTGAACCTGGCGCTCCGAATCTTATCAAACAGAGATGGGTTTTGTTGCCGACGCAGCCTGGGTGGAAAACAATTCATATATATTTTTTTCTTTTTAGATCAGGCTGCATACATTATACACCTAGGCAAAGCAGTGGCAGGCTGTTATTTATTTATCTACTTTTAAACTGATATTTACAATTGTTATTATCACAGGCAAACTCTTTGAACATGCAAGCGACCAAGACAGAGGGGTAAGTGAAGATGCTGTGCACTAGTTGCGCACTTGGTTCCTTGTCTCAATGAGAGTGGCAGAAAGTATCTGTGCACTTCAGACAATCTTGTTTGTAAAGATGACCTGCAGCAGGATACACAATTATGAACCCACCTGCCAAATAAAAAGCCAGTTAGTCACCTTCGATCAGATCATCTCCAAAATCTGATCAGCACACCTTTATGTGGTGAATCGATCAATACAAATCAGAAGAGATTTGTTTAGCCATTTTACTGCAATCGTGGCATCAAGAAAAAAAACCCTCTATGGTGCTTTAAAGACAGTCAGGAGATAAAAGGAAAGGACCCCATTGGAGACTACTTTGTAACAACATGCCAACCACTAGATGCAGACCTGCGTAGCATTTTAGTAAATATTAAAAAGGGATTTTAATGTTATTCGCGCATGATCTTTATTTGGGACTGTAAAATAGTTACATCATCACAATTTCTCATACACAAAGAGAAGGGCCATTTAAATGAGAGAGCAGTCAGGCTTTCGACGGTCTTATGAACCAAGGTGCAACAGTGCTGCTCTAACTCTATTTGATGAGGTCTAGTCTAATTTATTTAACACAGAACATAATCCATTCTCCGTGGACACCGGAGAACAAAGTGTAAAATTTGATTGCACAAGATGTCCAGTCTCAGCAGACCTGTCAGTTTTACAACACATAACTGTATATGAATGATGTAAAACTTAATCGAAAGTCAATAAAGAAAATTTAAATTATTGCATCGGTAGAGATGTTCTAACCCTGCCCCTCCCTCTAATTAACTCTGTAAATACCTTTGAGGTCTGTGTGACATGCTGCTGTTCCACTAACGAAGACTTCCACTGTATCTGAAAAGGTTCTCCTTCCTGAAACAATCTGACTACCATCCGGCTCTTAAGATCACTTTTAGATGGTCCATTATAAGGCTGATTTGCAGGTTTGACGAGTTTCAGATATAGTTTTTTGGAAAGACCGTCTCATTGAGATATAGGCAGGAGGAGTTGTTTTTAATGGCAAGTCCCGATGGGGTTAAGAGTGTTTATTCACTGTGATACACAGAGAAGGCAACACATTTTAGAAGTACATACACACATAACCAATGCATGCACATTAAAACACTCATACGTATATTTAAGTAAACTTAGAAAATGAAACATGGCCACACACACACAAGTTGCAATCAAAAGAACAGTTGCAGATAACCATTTAATTCATAGTCTTTGTGAGAGTCAAGGGTTAATCTCCAGAAGAAGGTAGCTGCATCGGGCCCCCATAGAAATTCACCACAGTAACAAGATGAAGATGATCCCGTCACTCTCTGTGGGCGCCAGGAAACACTGACGAGAACTGTGAGCATTTTAATGGTGCTAAATTACATATAATAGTGTTTTGACCAGTCATCCACTCGCTAAAAGCTTTTAGATTGAGCCCAGACACTTACATGCATCATACTAAGGTGAGTGGCCATTAATCTCCTCCACAGGCAGGCAGTGAAATACAAAAAGAGTTTCTGAAAGAGCTTATTCCATATGGGATTGGAAAGCAAATACAAAAAGTGGTTACTTCTGCAGACCAAGCGAGAGATTCTCCATTTGAACGGTAACCAGCAGTACCTGCTATTCAGCGCTGCTGAAGGAGGTGAAGGGAAGGCATTCCCTCCCAAGGACAGCACCTGAACTGGGCTTCAAATCAAGGGACTCCCACATCCTCTCCTTGAGAAGCCAGGCTGCACAGACATGACCACAAGCCCACACTGTCTCACAATCCCTCAGCTCTGACCACACAAGGGCAATACTTGCCTCCCTTCACTTTGGCATGGAACATGGAACAACCTTCCCCAGCACAGAAAATATTCAACTAACTTGCAACAGTCCTGGATAAATGTGATCTGCACTCACAAACTGAATACTAACCCTCTATAACGCTGTAGTCAGGACCACAATTCAAGTCGCCATGCTCCCCATATGACATGGTAGCGCTGTATTTTAGTTCCATTGGAAGCTTCCTGACTAAAAAAGTGTTTGCGTGGGTATTTGCTAATCTGCTGATCTTGTACCCACATAGCGTGTTCGTCGTATTAAAAAAAATGATTCATCTAAAAGTGTTTTCCTGGCACACATGGGTATTTCCATGGCACACCCTAAACAAACTGAAGCACATGTGAATTGTGATGGAAAGAAACCCTGTAAAGAAGTGTATTTAATTTGGAACATTCACACTATATAAAAAGAAAATGTCACGGTCAGAAACACTTACACAGTAAAAACTAAAAAAGTCCCCAAATATTTGCAATACCTACACCTGTGATACAAATGAATCACATAAAAAAAATATTTTTGTTCTTGTCATGAGTTGTCACATAAACAGTCATGTCCTTCTGTACAGATGCAACTCATTAAAACTAATGACCCTTAATTAATCAATAAAATGCGATTGGCACTTGGCTGGTGGAGATGGAAGAGGCAGACTTATCAAGTGATCCCTGGCTTTTACTGCTGTGTCTTTAATGCAATAACAAACAAACAAAAAAAAGCAGAGTACGATCCCAGCCCCAGTCCCAGCGGCCCAGCCTGCGGTATCCCTTATTGATTTAAACTTTAACTTTATGGTAATGGACTGGAAGATCACAAAATGCAGAGCAATTTTATGAGGCTTTTAAAAAACAAAAAGACTAAAACAATACAACAAAGTACTATCCCATGTGCCTCCTAAAGATTTAAACCTGGAGCCTTTCTTCAGGATCTCTCACACACACACACACAGAGAAAATACTCAAAGTGAACATCGATTGCAACCAAAGAAGATGATAGTCAAGTTATTTAAAAAAAAAAGTTGTCTTCAAATCACTGCTACATCTACAATTTTACTAAAAATAGGCTGATCTGTATGACACAGAAGACTGCTTGGCAGAATGCTTGTTTAAAAAAACAAAACATTCATTTGAAGGAGAATAAAAAATATTTGCTTATTTAAAGATATGTTGCAGATAAGCTTACTCCAGTTGTACTCCATATTGGATAGTTCCCTTTTAATAAACCGTGCTCAAAGAGGTGCTTTGATGGGAATTGTTTGTCTGGTTTTCTGTAAATATGTCATCACACCCCCACCTAGTATTCTCATGCATTCCGCTGCAGTGATCATTCAATCATTATAATATTTGTTTTGGGTGTATGACTTCATTGCATCTCTTGCTTTCAATTGCAGTTAAATAAATCCCCTGTAGTGGATAGTCCAGAATTAGGCATCTCCTCCATTAGCGAAAATACTGCTTCTGTGTTTTCATTGGCGTTTTGCTCAACTGAATATCTTTACTTTTTAAAAAATGTTTTAATCGTCCTATGTGCTTAGAATATATTTCAGTAACGTTGCTGATTAACAACTTTACTGTAAAGTGCTGCCATCTGACAAAAGCAGCCTATGCAAATGAGATGTTACATCTCAGTGAACATAATCCCCTGTGAACACTTTACAAATATATACTGGAATAAATCAACCGCTAGTCACTAGAGCACCTCTCTTGGCTCGACTTCACCTGCTTCAACCCCTCACAGTGCAGTGAATTAGGGCAACTCATCAGTTTCGGATCCTAGCATCAAGGGCTGCATATTGAGAGAGTTCAATAGCAGGGCATGCCTTGGATTCTTGCCCTGGAGCCCCACTCTTTGCAGTAATGCCTGCATAAAAAGCCCCCACTGAGATGTAATCTATCCCGATACAACTTTACTATTCCAAATGGTGAATAACTGAAACTGTTCACATATTTTTTGATATTGCACATTGCTCAGGGGATGAAATGCATGGCTTACGAGCTTGGAATAAATATTATACATAGAACGGTAGTGTGCATGCTGTATGTGTACTTTACTGGGCAGTGACCACAAAGTGCAGGCAATGATAATGCCAGTGTATTACAATGACAATGTAATATGATTTAAAGAGACCTTGAGGTTCACGTCTTGTTTGCCTGTCTACAGATTCTCATGGTACAATACCACAGCATTATCCTGTTTTTCACCTTATGCTTCAAGTCATTTTCATAAGGTCAGCTACCATAAACCTCTTCCACACTGGCACTCCTACCCAGGTCTCGACCCGGGTTCTGGCTACGCGGGTCACAGTGTAGCGTGAAACCACGTACTTGGGTTGTAGCCAGGTGGCAGCGACCCATCTCAGAATGTGGGTCGTCATATTTTGACCCAGGTCGAGCAAGACAAAATGCATGATGGTCGTTCATAAGCCGATGAAATAACAAACAGCCATGCCTGTGTGAAGGTTTCACTTCCGCAAGGGACATTTCTGTTTATTCTGTTTAGCCATATTTTTGTTGATTGAGACACACCCTGAGCTAGATTGCAGCAGGCAAAGCTTGGATGGAAGTGTTAGTAACAAGATGCTTCCAGGGCATTGCTACACGCGTTATGTATTTGCTTCTGTGACCCAGGTTGACCCTGCTTCTTCAAAAGAAGTGTGAAATTGTGTAGCCAACCCGCAATAACACCAGGTCGCAACCTGGGTAGAGCATGCCAGTGTGAAAGGGGCTAGAGTAAAAATGTTTCACCTTATGCTTCAAGTCATTTTTATATGGTCAGCTACCATAGTACAACTCTGCAGGTGACAGTAAGACATGTAAAAATGATGTTACAAATCGGGAACAAGAAATTAGGACATTTAGTCGGGACACTGACTGGTAAATTGCAGGCAATGAAATCAAGACTTTGGTCTTTTTCTACAGTACTGGAATCAAAGCCAACTGTCACACAGGATTGCATTTACTTAAGCAATACTGTTACCCAGTGACATTATCAAACCTGGTAAACAACTCTAGGAGCTTAGATGTGAGCTGTATTGATGCCAGCAAGGAATGGGATGGGCAGGACAAAAGCCTTTATGTTGCTATGGTAACTAGTCATTTAGTGGCTAGCTGCCTGCCTGTCTGATTGGCTGACTACTTAAGAAAGAAGGCTGACAGACAGAGGCAATATGAAAGTGACTATGCTGGTACATGGAGGACAAGGAGGAGAAAGGACGGAAGGGGATTCCTCCAATAAACCCATTGAGGGGAGCCAACACAGAAGCACAATACATGACCCCAAAAACTGCACAATTCAAATAATGAAAGAAACGGGTTTGGTTTTGATAAAAGAGGTGATCTTAAAACAGCTGCAAGGTTAAAAGCCACTTAATATAACATCGATCACAACAGAAAAATAAAAGTGATGACAATGCAATAGGTTTAACAAGTGTGGAAGGCAGGCTGCCTGTGCATTCATCTGCAGTCTGATTGATGCGTCGTCTGCATTTACCTGGATTGCAGATGTTCAAGCTGCACCTGGGTGTTCTCCGACTGCTCGGTCTGCTCATCCAGGGACCTCTGGAGCTTCCTGGTTTGGTTGTGAGCATCATCAAGCTGAAAACAGACAAAACAGCAATGTGGAAATGTTAATGTAATACAGAGCGTGGGGGAGGGGGTCCTTAACTAATCCAGCTCTCTTACTTTTAGGCTATTCTTGAAAAAAGCAATCCCTCAGCTGCAAACCTAGTTTGCATTCCAGAAACCCACTATCTGTATTTTCCCATTATACGACCTCACACTAGATGCATGTATACACTCTAGCTCGCCAGCGCAGTCTCCACTGCCCCTCCGCGGCTCACCTCATCCTCTGCCTGGGCCAGCTCCTTTTTGAGCTCCTCGACGCGCAGTCGCAGTTTCTTCACCTCCCCCTCGTGCTGCTCCACTCTCCTGTTGGCGTGGGCCAGCTCTGCCATCTTCTCCTGGTATTGCTTTTTCAACTTGGAGTGGACGTGCCTCATGTCTGACAGCTCCTGCAGGGAGCAATCACACAGACCCCTTTTAAAACTCTTAACCACCAACCATGCTTGAAGGCAGCTTTTCAACATTTAATTCAAAGCACGGACGCCAGCATTCACACACAGCCAGGCTTGCACAGGGCAACAGTGGGCATGGTCAGGTTGGTTTGGTTAGCGGAGTTGGTGGAGCTCCCAATGATTACGGGTCTACACAGTTAACAGCTTACATAAAGAAAGTTTCCCTACAACGTGACCAGTGATATCAACAGATCAGCCTATCACACCACTATACTCCAGCTGGGGTGGGTTCCAAAAAAAGCAGAGGGAACTCTATCATCATAGAACGCTTAGTACGGTAGAATACGTTCCATTCACAAGAGGATGCACAGAAACGGCATCACAGAATTTGATTAACAAACTTTTACACTAATCAGGAGTGACAGGAAGTTGTAAAAGATTCTGCCAAGCAGGGTACAATCTGATAGCTGCCACTTCTGCTGACATACACTGATGATATCAACAGAATAAGACACTTCACTGTACGATTTATCACAGTTAATAATTGATGGCCTGGTTCACTTGTTCAGTCAGTTTACTCCTGGAAGAAGGCAGCGTTATACATAATGAATGAAAAGTGGGAACTGAACCTGCAAATGTCCAAGGGCAGCCCAACATAGCTCCGTATTTAAAGGGATATGGGTTCATGATTTCTCTGAAATGACTGGTGAAGGAGGCTGACCCGGGTTGTCACGTGTGGCTGGGAGGAATAGCAGGTCATTAATAACCTGTGGAAGAATCTGGGACGAGCAGAGCATCTAAATTCACCCCCAGGGCAACTTACATCTATTAATAATAAAGAGCAGCCTATCAGGAGAGATTGGGAGTGGTGGCAGAATCCAAGAAAAAGTGAATCCAATTACCCCTTCCTGTAATACAGCAGTACTAAAGAGAACTTTGCTGGGGAGTCCGAAGGGGGCGTCACATAGGCTCCCTCAGAATGTCCGTGCTATGTGGTGATGGGAAAAAAAATAAAAAACATACTCGGACATTTCAAATTGGGGGAAAATAAATAAAAATAATAATTGGTCGAAATTTAAAAATAAAAATGTCCATACGTTAACTTGTTGGCATACAACAACACGGATAAAGACCTGCTATCGAAACATTTGTCTAAATGTCAGTTTAGTACTAGTAAATAAGTTACGATACAGTATTAGAACTGTTCAGTTGCATCATCACTCTATTACTTTTCTCTGTGTGGTTGTGTGATTTGATCTTTTTAAATCAATGTTTCAGCTCATGTAAATACAGGCTCTCTCTAGGTTAAAGAATACAAAGAAATAATAAAGAAAAAAGCATGGCAGTGTAACTCCCAACCCCAGTATTTAATGCATATCACTAACATCACTGAATATATTTTGTATTCTTGTTGTTTAACTGAAAAAATTATAAATATAAAACATAAATTAAAGGGGAAACAAAAACAAAACAAAATCTAGATGTATAGGTTTTGTGACCATCTCCTATATAGTCTCCACTGTACTAAGCTGGGTATGTTAAACGGCTAATTGCCGTTTTAGGTGTTACGTGATCATTCTATTTCTGAGGCTGTATCATGACAGACTTCACATGACAGCTGAGGCTTGCTTCCCTACAACTTTGACAGGCTGTATTTCATTTGTCTTCAGATCCACACAAATGCACTGCTAATACTACTGCTGTATGTAAGCACCGCCTGATTCAACACTGTGTAAACTGCCAGTGATAAGAAGAATCCCTGGAGCCTCGTTCTGAGGTTCAGAGGGGCTGGAAGCAGCAAGAGACAGAACGCCTCCGGGCTAGACCCTGACAAGACAGGCACTGCCAGATCTGAAGGGCGCTGCTCTCTCACTGACACAAGCTGGTTGCTCTTTGATGTGTATATGTAGACCATCACTGCTACTGCAGGATCGATACAACATGAACATAAACAAACAGGGGGGAGTGAAGGGGGAAGGGAAAGGAACAGCAAAACAGCACTACTGTCAAATCTTAGAAAAGAACTGGCACAGGTGGGTGAGGATATGAGCAGGGTAATACAAGTGATGCCAAAGAAAATGAGAATTAAAAGAAAAATAAACCGATCACGTTTGGGTGCAATTATTTATATAGAAAAGGTCTTCCGGAGAATACCCAAGACAGTGCTTTGTTGAAACAGTTAATATATATATTATATATATATATTATAGTTATTAAATATATATATATATATATATATATATATATATATATATATATATATATATATATATATATATATATACATGGAAAAATGGGTAGAATGACACCTGGGATCTGAAATCTTGTGACCTGTATACACATTTTGATACAAATACAGATTTGTTTGTGTAAATACATGCGAATTTGTAGAAAAAAAGAAGACAAATTGGCAAGAAAAAGAAAACAGAAAACAAAATTCACTTTAGTCACCTTGTCCTGGTTAAATGTTTGTCAATAAACACACAACAAATACTTGAGGGGCCCTGGCAGCACCTGCTAATGAAGCAGAGAGACAGATCACAGGGGAGCCCTGCAGATCAGGGTGCCAGCTGGAGCGGTGCCTTGTACTGCTGGCACTGCGAAGCGGAAATGTGGGTCGGGGAGGGACTCTCCGAGCAACAGATGGCACACAGCGAGACTGTCAGCTACAACACAGTGCCTTTAGCCCACTGAAGCACAATGCTTCACTTCTCTGCTGCCAGAGGTTCAAGTGTGTGTGCCAGTGTGTGTGTCTATGAGCTAATGTATGGTAGATAAAAAAAAAAAATCTACTCAGGTAGGCAATAACCATTACTTTTTGTCTACAGTAAACAGAAATGCTTTGTTCACACACACACACACACACACACACACTATATCCTCTTTGTTCTAATACAGTGATAAAATCAATGTCCCCCCCTTTGTTATAAAGAAGACGATGATGGTACAGCACTACAGGAAAACTGCTGTGCTCTTCTATGTCACATAAGGATTGTTGTTAAACAAGAACTGTTTCCCCAAATCTAACCATTAAGCCATACCTGCTCTAACCACATCCACATTGCTTCTTACTTCTTCAGACCAAGCAACCTAAACCTTAAGATCAAGCCACAAGAATGCACTGCCTTCTAACCATACTATCTCAGTGATAGGGGACCCGATTTCAAGCATTCCTACAACAACCAGCTGTCAAAACAGAAAGCCTTTCATTTCATGTAATTAGATCATCCAGGTGAGTGAATCTACCCCACAGAAACATCCCTTTCTCTCTCTCTCTCCACTCACACTTCCAGCAGAAAAAGGAGAATTGCCTGCAGTCATGCCCCTTCCCCCCACACCCATCTGCCTTTGTTCCCGATGGCAAACTGTACGGATCTGCAATTGTGACCTGCAGACATGACCCCTGAAATCCAGGCACGCAGGGGCCACGCCAGCACGCACGGATTAAAAGAGAAGGAGCTCAGCTCCAAGGAAGCGCTCGGCTATCACTGCAGCTTAATCTCTCCACCAGGCTGCCTGGGGACAGGTTTAATTAGCATACAGGATTGGTAAAAGCACAAGGATCGTTCAAGAAACAGCACTTTCTACTTTTCTCATCCCCTGTCTCTCTCGCTCGCTCTCTCATTGGTCCATCTACCTCTGTAATGCTCGAACCCATTCCCTCTCTCACCCCTATCACTCCATCTCTCACCCCTATCCCTCCCTCACCCCTATCCCTCCCTCTCACTCCTATCACCCCTCCACTCCCTCACCCCTATCACTTCATCTCACCCCTGCCACTCCTTCACCCCTATCCCTCCCTCTCTCACCCCATCACTCCATCTCTCACCCCTCCACTCCATCACCCCTACCCTCCCTCTCACCCTCTCCACTTCCTATCTCTTACTCCTCACTCCATCTCTCACCCCCCACTCTCACCCCTATCCCTCCCTCCCTCCATCACCCCTATCCCTCCCTCTCACCTCTCCACTTCCTCTCTCTTGCTCCTATCACTCCCTCTCACCCCCTCCACTCCCTCACTCACCCCTATCCTCCCTCTCACCTTCTCCACTCCCTCACCCCTGTCACTTACTCCCTCTCACTCCCTCTCTCATCCTATCCCTCCCTCTCTCTTGCATATCTTTAGTCTCATGTCAAAGGAGTGCATGTCATGCAGTTTTTTCAGTCAACGAAAACTTAAATGAAAAAATAAACATTTTCTTTAATGAAATAGTAACAGAAACTGGAAAATGTTTAAAAACTACAACGAAACTGAAACGGACAAATAAACATGAAAAATTTATATTCTGAATTGTATTAATATTGTTTCACAAAAATGCTATATATAAACAGCACAATCAAGCGCAATGACGTCCTGCTCTGTGGCACTCTTGCCCAAAGCATGTGGATGAATGTGTTTGCACTGTCAAAAAAGAGAACAGGAATTTTAAGTGACTCATACTTTTTTTTATTGCAGCAAATCAGTGTGAACCTAAATAAATTATCCAAACTAACTGGGATCGATAGTAGTTCGCATAACCAATTTGTATGGATAATCAAACAGGTATTAATAACAATTACTGTACCATTTAATAATGTATAGAATAAAGTTTAACATACACAAGTACCTACTGATGATGATATATAACTAGTAACCTATTCTATCACATTAAGCATACAAAATTCCAAAGCTTTACAAATCATTAAATTAATGCAATTCAGTAAAACTTTCACACATTACATAACTTTAGGAATCATTAAACTTCAAAAATTCAGTAAAATGTTTCTATACTTTGATACTTGCTGTTCAGGCATTGTAATAACTTGCAATTGAAATGAATAAAATAAAAGCTCTTAGCTGCTCAACCACATAGACATGACCCTTACTGACGAAACAGAAGAAAAATCAAGAACGAGGCGACTGTTTTAATTTGCTTAACTGCAACAATTTGAAGCCCAGCATGCTAACGTGTCTATGAAAAAATTAAATAAAAATGTGGTTGAGGACAGATGAGATCCTGGTAAAACTTCGGCATTTACAAAAATCGCATTGTTTAAAACTGTTCCCTTACCTTATTAACACCTGAATGTAAGAATTTGTTTCTGTTAGTCACCATCACACAGCAAGAGGACTGTTAAGTAGGCAGAGTGAAAACAGATACACTTGAGTACAGTTTTTTTTTTTTTAAATCAAGAAACCGCATTTGCTCAAACAGAAGCAAATGAAAAAAACAACAACAACAGAAAACGATGCTTCCTTCTATTCAGTTTTCATAAAACAAACAACGAACACATTCCAGCTAATTGTAGAACGGAAGGTATATACTGAATGTCTCCTCTGTTACAGTCAATGAAAGTAGTTTCTCTCATTTCTCTGCCATGTTGAGCCGAGTAGCTGCAGCCTGTGATGCAAGTGCTCATTAAAGCCAATTTCAAACCTTGTGGTTTTAATTTTAGCGGCAGGGGTTGGTTGCCTAGTTACTAAGTGCCGCCGAGTAGCACACATAACGAAACAAGGGAAAAGCATCAAGCACAATCAGAGTTTCCTTAATACAATCACGAAATCAGGACTCGGAAGCTGAATTTACCATACGGGATTCCAGGGATCGAAACCACGAAATACACCACACGCAATTCATCACCACAGGTGTGTCCGGCTGATTACACTGTATGGCTGATCAAAGATCGGATAATTGACTCTCTACTGTATATCTTTCTGAATTTAGTCAACTGAAACTAAATAATGATTGAAAACGAAAACTAAATAGAAACAAAATAATAATCTTACCAACTAAATAAAAACGAAAATGAAATGCTGAAACTGAAAAAAACACTGGATGCATGTTTAAGGTTAGAAAGGTAAATCTAGGATTATCCTGTTCATTGTAGAATTACTGGACCTAGACAATTCTAGCATTAGCCAATTTGGATTTCAGGGTAATTAATCAGCAGACCAGTACAGCATGTCAAATGAAATGGAGTAAATCAACACACTCACTCTATAAAACATATTTACTCATACAAATGATCCTGTGAATTTCATTGCTGAGCTTGATACAATTGGTCAAACTGTTTCCCTGATGAAGAGTTTTATAACAGGAGTACAGAACACCACAAGTTATTCCAATTTCACCTCTCTCTGCTCCCTTGCTCACCAAATATCTTGGTAACCCTGAACAGATGCATCCACTACATTTGCTCCTAAAGCAGAAAGGATGACAGGACTTTATTTTGCATGGTATATATTCATTTTTTTCCTCTCCCTCACCTCTTTACCCTCTCTCTCTCTCTGTCAATGCCATTTTTGTTTCGTTCTCTTGCAAATCGAAGGCAACTTTATAATATATATATATATATATCATTATTGGTCTATTATGTTCTGTTGAAGCATGTCTGTGACATCATCCATTGTTCTCCAAAACACATTATTTTTTTTTTTACGAATCCATAAGCTGAAAGGATCTGCTAATTCAACACACAATGAAATGGAAAGGCTCGCACACACATCAAAAAACAAATGTGCCCTGCAGGTGCAGTGATTGACTTATTAAAACCCAAATGCACTGGAAAAGGGGACTCGGCCGCGAAGGGGAACAGAGCGTGATAACGTTGCATGCATGCTTCAAGTGGCACTCAAACTGGCTTAATCAAGGTTTTCTATTGCTGTACCCTGTAGGGCACCTCTTTACCTTGTAGTGCACCCGTTTACAAAAGCCCTTGTTTAATCCATGCACAATGCTCTAGGGCCCAGTATAGAGCATAAACTACATTTATGTCAGTGCATGTTCACCGACAATGATCAGCATATAAATAAAGCCCTCTCATGAACACATGAATAATAGACCGCCTTCAGCTTTATTATATTTCCAGAAAAAAAGGATTGGTTGCTTTTACCCATTAGGGACTGTAATCCATCTCTATTTTACTTCTACCGATACATTATTTTAAAATAAATCATTAAAAGAACATTGCTGTTATGTTTTGTCTTTGTAAAATCTATTTTTTTTGTTTTTCTTCCCTCGGCTCGTTAGGGAGAATGGCCCGGTTGGAAACGCTGCGACACACTCATCAGCGTCTCACAATGAAAACGGAGTGATTTAAATTATAAAGCTGGGTTTAATGGAATGGAAACAGGGAACTGACAGCTTTTTTATATCAACATAAAAAGACAAGCAATTAGTACAGGGAAAGGCTTTAAAACTTTTACCTAGAAGTCTCTCTTTTATTTGTATTTATTTATATTTTTACATGACACATATCCTTTAAGCATGTCTCTTACAGGGGCTCTCGAGTGGCACATCCAGGTGGAGTGCAGGATGCACCCTATAGCCTGGAGATCGCAGGGTCGAATCCAGGCTATGTCACTGACGACCGTGAACGGGGGTTCCTAGGGGGCAGGTGCACAATTGGCCGAGCACCACCCGGGTAGGGAGGGTTTAGATCGGCAGGGCACCAATGACCCGTGGTTCTGCAGTGGAGCCATCAGATCTGTGTTGTCTTCCGGCACTATAGGTCTGGTGGCCTCGCTGTGGATCCGCAATCCGAAAAATGACGGATTGGCAGGAGCACGTTTCAGAGGACGTGTGTTCCAGCCTCCGTTTCCCGAGTCGCCGGGGGGTTGCAGCGGTGAACCGGGATACAAATAACAACTGGGCACTCCAAATTAGGGAGAAAACAAAACAACAACAAAAAACACATTGGAGACGACTAAATTTAAAAAAAAAGCATGCCTCTTGCAAATAAAACACAAAAGAAGTCACAATAGCTACCGATCCGTAGTTGACCTTATGAGTTCTATAGAATAGATTTGCTCAGTCTAAAGACCCTCATTACCAAGCACTCTGTACAGGATGAATCCCTTCAGTACTGCACTTCTGAATGTATTTTCACTGACTGTATAACAGACTCTCAGATCCCCAAACCTTGCTGGCTCTCTGTACCACAATGTTCATTACTGGATGTTATGGAAATGTACAAGAATAAATACAACATGGGAATAATCTGCCATTACAACCCAACATAATACTGTTTTTATATCGAACGAGCACGATCACAGGCATCCGACCATCAAACTGTAAACATGTACAGGCTCTGCATTTGTGCTATGATGTGAAACTAATTACAGCACTTAATCAAGTACAGTGGTTCAACAATGTATATTTAATTTAATTTACTGCATAATAATTCATAGCTAGCGTAGGGCAACTGAAAGCAATCTATAGTTGGTGCATTAAATGTACAGGCACTGGAGCAAAACTGTACAGACACTGCTGTAAATCTGTTTAGCAATGTGTGGCGAGTGCAGATTTCAAGGTCAAACTGCTAGGGAAAAATTCCAGCTACTCCAAGCTGGTTAACCCTTTCCCATCTGGAATCGACCGTTTCTGATGCACCCTGACAAGGTTAAAGTGGGACTTGACCGGGGAAGAAAGGCATTATTAAAGGCTTTGATTTGTTCATTTATTTTACTTAAAATCTATATTCACCAGGTTTTTGCTTTAGACTTACTGGCACCATTTTTTACCTTTACCTCGTAGAGTGGGGTTTTGAATTGGAAGCCTGAAGTCTGCAGTCCAATCCTCCCCAAACCTACAGGACTCTCCCTACACCAAAGTCCCTGCCGCACCCTGAGGGATGTGGCAACTGGAGGGTTGGAAATGTATGACCTGTCCCATAAAATGCTTTAAGCCAGCTCTATAAATCGTCAGTGTTTGAAACAACTGAGCCCTTAATGGCCCTCATAAACCCCGGCAGTAAGTGGTTTTTGTCTCCTAATAGATTTCTTTCATAGTTTCTTTTAAATGCAGACCTGGCCTGATATATTATATGAAGACAGACAGACGGACAGAGAATTATACACAGGACCTGGATGAATAGAGGTGAACCAATCCATTCTCCCCCCCATGTATTTTTACACAGGTATATATTCCTACCCTTTCTCACTAGAGGTGAAATAATTTGTAGTGAATGGAGGTCTGTGTCTGTCCCTCTGTGTCCTCACCTCCCCTGTACCCCCCTCATGTAGTGACTGGAGGTCTGAGTGTCTGCTCCTCTGTGTCCTCACCTCCCCTGAACCCCCCTCACCTTCCCCCCCCCATGTAGTGACTGGAGGTCTGAGTGTCTGCTCAGCGGTGTCCTCATCTCCCTGTACCCCCATCACCTTGCCCCCCATGTAGTGACTAGAGGTCTGAGCGTCTGTTCCTCTGCGTTCTCATCTCCCCTGTACCCCTCACCTTGCCCCCCTTGTGTAGTGACTGGAGGTCTGAGTGCCTGCTCCGCGGTGTCCTCACCTTGCTCCTTTCGAAGAGCTCGCTCTGGATGCTCTTGAGGTCGGTGTCGAGGGCGCTGGCCGCCTGCCTGCGTTTGCGCGCCAGCTGCTCCTCCAGGTCCTCGATCTGTGTGCGCAGCTTCTTGTTGTCGCGCTCCAGCGTCAGCTTCTCCGTCTCCAGGCGCTCCCGACGCCCCCACTCTGCCGCGTTCTCCGCCTGCAGCCTCTCCATCTGAGAGAGGGCCAGTCCATACAGGTTAGCATTACACATGGAACAGCTTTCTATAGGAATTAACACAACAGCCACCACTCAGTTTGGATCAGACTATTTTATACTAGACTGCATCTTAATCTTGTAACAAAAAGGTTAGAAATCTCGGTGATCGGGTTTCGGATTGACGTTGTTTTACCGAGATCGGAGCGCTTATACAACTGAGTTTCCTGTGTAGATTAAAAATAAATAAATAAATAAAAAGGTAGGCTGCATATTTTAATAAAAGTATGGTAAAGTGAATGACCTTGATCAGGTCCATATGAAATGGACTGAAACTAGATGAAATGACTAGATGAATCCCACAGGGACCCAATTCAATTAACCTTTTTGCTGTGGAGATAGTGGGGGAATCGTGCAAAAAAACAGAGTGAATGTGTAGCTTAATTTATTTGGATTCCATTTAATAAGTCATTGATTAAATCTTTATGAAATCCAAATTAATACTTTTCCCCCACTCCAGGTATACATATACAAAAATAAAAAAAAGTTAATTGAATTGGGCTTGAGATGGAATAACCGAGATCAAACCCAGATGCAGAGACGATGCTGGACAGAATGATGTTGGCTCCAGCCTTGATTTCCTGCTTCCAGTGCAGCGGGACAGGCTCCCTGCCTGTGCCAGGTGCAGTGAGGCGATGGGTCTGTGTGACAGTGCCTGCCCCCTGGCCCCCAGCTGGCTGTGGTACGAGCAGCAGCCTGGAGCCCCTAGGCCAGCAGAGCCAGAGCCAGAGCCGCCCCCCTCAGCTCACTGCCGGGGTTCACCACGGCTGCTTTTTTTCCAGGCGGTTTGTGTAAAAGGTTGTAATCCTCCCTGAGCTCACAGCAGCTTATCACGCTGCACACAAAGAGATAGGCAGCCGAGCGTAATGGCACAGGGCGGGGGGAGGGGGGGGCAAAGGGTTAAACGTCATTGCCTCATCCACCACTGACACAAAGTTTTCATCATTTCATTTGCAAACTCTTATTTCATCCCAAGGAGACAGTACAGCTGCAGCTGATGGTGTGTGGCCTTGCACAATAAATGCAATAATTGCACAGCAGTATTACCCGTTTAAGGTTTCATTACAATGTTAAATTTGCAACACAGTGTACAGTAGAGCTAACAAGCTCAGATGTGTCTGCGTGGTTTTTAGATGAATAAAGTGGGGGTTAATTAGCCAGCGCTCTTGTCCTCACCTCCCCTCGCAGCTCAGCCAGCTTCTTGTCCATGCTGGAGCGGGCGCCCAACTCATCCTCCAGGTCCTCTGACATGCGGCCTAGCTCGTCCTGGTGCACCTCCTTCAGGAGGTTCAGCTGGGCAGGGGGTCAGAGAGAGATCAACATACTGGGGGTCTGGTGCCCTGGGATTGCTCATTTCTGATACACACCTGGAATGGCATGTTTTTAATACTGAACTACACTAATCCACATTATTCACAGTCTTGGTGTGGCAGGTAAATTTAGAAAGATCTGAAGATTGACAACATTTATTCTGTCGGTGCTTTTAGGTACTGGACAAACAGCTTGGTCAAAAGCTGATGTGTTGGATGTAAATGGGTTTTGCGTACTGGTCTTCTCTTGTGGTAGCATTAGTTTCTGTTTTAATCCAGCCTGTAATTAGGGAGCCCTCTACTGGCCACATCGTTAAAACAAATTGACACAATGCTGAACAAACAGTGGAATTAGCCTTAAGAAAATGGGTGGACTTTGTACAGTGGGACGATGTATGATTTGATATTTATCTAGTTAAGAGTCTCCAGGGTAGTAAATGAATATTTTATTCAAATACAAACCCAGTATGTATCTTACATTACATACAGAGGAATCAATGAGTCGTTTCTCATTTGAATATTTGAATAACTTAAATATTTTAAATGAGCTGTGAACATTACAAGGATCAAGCTGATTCTCAGAAACACCTATTAAACATAAAAAGGTTTTCTCTTTAATTTTTTTAAAAATGAGCTTTAAAATGATTTGCAGTGTTCCATGAATGGGAGGACATCAGTACACAGGACTCAATGTACCGGAAATCTGACATATATATGCAACAGTGACCTCTTATGCGTGATTTGAAACCCACCAATTTCCAATCACCTTTGTAATGGATTATTTTGAATTTGAAGACAAATATGCAGAGCCTCACATGCCAAACTCACCTCGGGTTGATCACATTAAAACCCCACACCCGATTTCAGCGCGATGCATACCAGAGAGATTCGTGCACCCCTCCTCTGTGGTATCCGGCTGCGAGCACATCATGAACCCCTCACCTGTTTGAGGGTCTCCTGCCTGGTCTTGCTGAGCTCCTCGTATTTGAGTTTCCACTGGCTGAGCTCAGCCTCCAGTTTCTCGATGCTCTTACTGAGAGACAGCTTGTCCCTGCGGAGGAGAAACACACGAGGGGCTGTGGAGCTCGGAGGGGTATGAAACAAGAATCACTGGCTTTTACAATACCCTTAGGGACCAATGACAAGCATACATTGCAAAAAACTGTGCCGGGGAGCTTGCTTGGTTGTATTCAGTGCTCTGCATCGGTACACTGAAGTCAAAATGCTTGTCCACTTGACTAGAGCTTCTAATAAGTTTAACTTTCGAATTGTGATTGAGCGTTTTGAAGTTATGGATAGTAGCTATTAGTACACAATGACATTTCTGGAGGCCATTTCACTGATTTATCTCCACCCAGAGAACTCTCATGGCCAGCTTCACGATTTATGAGCTCTCGATACACTTCAATAAACTTAAATGAGCTCTGAAATAGAATTTCCAGATTCATACAGAGTTGTTTTAGAACAGATTGGGAAAGATTTACCTACCCCCAGCTCCAAAAAGACTGCTTCACTATTTGTGTTCCAAAACTAAGATACAGGCTAACACTGCAACAACCACCAAGGAACAACACGTTTATAACAATACCTATTTTACTTAGTCAGCAAATTATTCTGTTGCAGCTATCTCCGGCTTTGAACAGTTTCATTTTTACTCCCTGGATTTCCCCTGGCCTCTAGATTGCCATCGTAATGTTTGACCCAATAGCACGAAACCTGCTGCTGTAGTTCCTCGCTCCTGTTCATGCTTGCTCAAGCGTGGTATTGAAGAAGCACAGAGAGCCGATGAACGGCTGCAAAGATCTACTGTGTGTTTTACACTTTCTACAATCAATAGGAGCAGTCTTACGTAGGACATATAAATGCCTCTCGTCTTGTTTGTTTTAAGTTAGCATTCCCAGGAGAGATGCAGTCTAAGCCCCTCCCCTCCTTACTCTCTCTCCTTGAGCAGGACTTTCTGTGATTCGTCAAGGCGCAGTTGGAGGGCGTTGACCTTGCTGGTGTCCTCCTCAATGACGGACACGTCGTCCCAGATCAGCCGGCTGCGGTCCTGACGGCTGAGGGGCGAGCGGAGGCTGCCTGCACTGCGCCCGTCCCAGTTCTCTGGACCCTCGGCCACCTTTGCCCGCAGCAGGGACTCCAGCAGCTCCAGCTCCTGTGAGACAGACGCACAGACCCTCAGACACGTCCCCTGGCATAGTCCTACCAACCACAATCTACACCCTGCAAAGACTAAACTATTTCCCCCTATCTCTGCATAGTGAAGACTTCTTGTTGCCATTTACCCCATGGGCTCTTGGTACGATGTGATTGCTAGCACATGTTTTGTGGATTACCCGAGTGTTGCAATGCCAAGACCTAAAAAAAGATCTCTGCACACACCATCGTTATCCCACTCCTCATGTCCAATGCAATGACATCATCACACATCTCCAGGAAAATGACAACCAGATCCACCAGCCTAAACCACTTCTGAGGAGGAGACCCTGGAGACAACATGGTTTTGAAGTCTGAGTTATAGAGGGAATACAGAAAAAGCATATTGATACTGCTGTAAGGCAGGGGAAATCATAACAGGATACAACATATTATACTCAAAACGTTTTGTTTTTATTATTATTATTTTAAAATGCCTTTATTATGTGTGCCCTACAGAGTATTAATTCTGCTCAAAAATGATATATTTGTATAAAAGAAAACTATACAGCACTGATATCATCTTGCAAACCCAGGTGCCTGCCGAATGCCCTTTGCAAGAGAATTTACTGTATAAACAGTCACTGTCTTTTTTAGCACACCTGATCACCTAGCAGAATGAGATCAAAGGGGATTCCTGATACGTCAATATAGGTGAGCCCCTGTGCAGACACAATGGTGCTTTAAGTCACTGTGACAGAGATATCAGGAACAATTATTGCATTCCCTCTACATGTGCAAGGTGTCTGCTGGGACAATAAGGAACAGACCAGAGGGTAGAACAATCAAGCCACGGTTCCAGTAACGTGAAACACAACCACTTTGATTAAAGCCAAATGTAGTTACAACACACTACCACAAGAGGCCTCTGTATGTAACCATGAAAAACAAGCACATGTGTTACTATAGAAAACACAGGGCAGCGCTGTAGGTGGGCTACATCAATGACAGGAAAGGAAATAGGATAAAACAGGGGGAAGGGGGGAGCACTTTCACATTACAGTATATATAACAAAGGTTCAGAGAAGCAATGGGGGCGAGACGGAGAACAGATTCTGTCGTGATGGTTTAGTGGTAATGCTAGGTTCAAATATATATGCTCAGCTACAAACAGACCTTGGGCATGGTCTTTCTGTGACACTAACCCACCTTGTTGTTATCGGGTTTCTCCGTCCCCACGTCTCGCACGGGCTCCTGCTCAGGAGACCCCAGCCCCTCGGAGACCAGCTTGTTGTTGAGGGTCTGGGAGGGGGGCGGGTTCAGAGCAAGGCAGGGCTGGGCATTAGTAGTAGCGTCAGTGGTGGGGGTTGTCATGTCATCACGGAGGCGTCCAGTCTCCTGCCTGAGCTGCTCGTTCTCATTGGAGAGCTCCTGCCTCTCTCTGCGCACATCGGTCAGCTCCTTGGTCAGGGTGTCCAGCCTCTGCCGCAGCTGCCGGACCTCGTCCCGGGCCTTGTTCCTCTCCGCCCTCACCTTGCTCCACTTCTCCCTCCAGTTGGCAGTGCAGTCTGACCACCAGCGCATCGTCTTCTCCATCTGGGCTGCCCGTGCGCGCGCCTCCTCCAGCTCCCGCAGCCGCAGCTCCTCCCGGCCCTCCCAGTCTCCCCCTCGCCTCCCGAACCCGGGGACAGCAGTAGGGGCGGGCTGGGTTTGGGGTTCCCCCTTTCGGGCTGGGGGTGGCCAGGCTGTCCGGGGAGCGCATTCTGTCTGGAGAAGGGCCCAAGCTCGATAGGAGGCTCCCCTCTGTTCTTGCAGAGTCTGTCATGTGGGAACTTGCAGTGTGACTCATTGAGGCTGCAGCGTTAGTTGCGGGACCTGAATACGGTTACAAGCCCATCTTCTGAATCCGAGAGGAAATACGGATTACCTAGCAGGAAGAGGGTGGGGGGGGGGGGGATTAATTAATCTATCCATAGCTTCAAAAACACAGAAATCAAATGACTGACAAAGCATGCCTTCATGAATGTAAACTATGAATTCAAGAGTCTAAGGTGCAACAAAGCTATATTGTTTTTGTAACTTGCAGATAAAGCATAACTACAGTAGTGTCATCTGTTGTAAACCTTTAAATCGTTATTTCATTTCCAGACAGAGCTTTCTCAACAGGAGAACTTGACTGGGACCCAGAGCATCCAAAAAGGTACAAAAAAAGCATTTGTACTACAGATATGAGAACAGCTAATCTATTTTACTGTATTTAAACAGCTAATCTATTTTACTGTATTTAAACAGCTAATCTATTTTACTGTATTTAATCCTGCACTTAACCCAATCTGTAGTATTTTGTATTTCACCTGCACTCGTATCTAACCCTGATGTAACTATCAACACTGTTATCTGCTCTTGAACTGCCCCGATATCAAATCGTACTGTTTTTTGTATTTGCTCTTATTAGGACTGAAGTCATTGTATTTTGTATCTTGCTCATAATTGTACTGTAATTTTTTATATGTATTTTTTGTATACAACTGTAAGTCGCCATGGGTAAGGGTGTCTGCTAAGAAATAAATAACAATAATAAATAATAATAATCTGTCTGGAGACCTGTGTAAAGTGAACTCTGTCTACAGGGTCACAGTTCAAACAGTCATTACAGCTGGGCATGATCACTGAGCAAAGTCAGGTTAAGAATTCTGTCCATTCTGTCCAGAAACTGCTCATTCCAAGTTATGCAACATCTACACTGAATAGCTTACAAGCTTCTTGGCAGCTGAACACAAATGCAAAACAAGCCTTTTATTGTGATACACAGCATCTGTCATCCTCAGTCTTAAACAACTCAAGGATATCATGCAAGATATCTGCTTTCTGTTAATGATTTCATTGTGTGTCTGTGTGTGTGTGTGTGTGTGAGGGTGTGTGCGTGTAGGCGTGCACTGGCAAGTTAACTTTTTATAATGTGTGCTGGATTTCTTAAGAATTATGCTACAGTGTTAGAATGACTGTCCCTGCCTTGCCAGGAACCTTCTGAGAATGAGACGCTGTTTCAATGACCTTCACTACTTCCTGCCTTGAACTTGAACCTGACTTAATTAGTGATGATAAAAAATGTAAAGTACTTAAGTCAGGAAGAGTGTATATACACTGTAGGGGGACTATTTGTGCTGCTGGGCAGTGATGTCCACTTTATTATACATCAAGTGAGTCCTGCTGCCCACTGAAGCAGCTTATCCAGGATTTCTCATTAACTACTGTGATGACTCAATTGATTTAAATGGTGGCGGTGGGGGTTGGAGTGAGGATATAAATACCAGCGTTGTTTTTAAATCATTCAAATACAGTAGGTCCTTCAATGGCATTTTGCATATTTAAAACACACAGAATCACATTCAAGAGATTTCACTGTTAACATGTGTTTGATTTCCATATGCTTGATACACAGAGGCCCCTGTTTTAAATATCCCGGCAGTGCTCCAGATATTTCGATCTGTTTCTGTTCAGACTGAACAGACCTAGAGTTATGGTACAGCTTCACCTTAATAAGCGTCAGAAAACATTATGAAAATAAATTACACAACGAATAGAGCCACTAGATGGATGCCGAACACAACAATTTGCTGAGGTTCCACTCAGTCAGATACAGTATGTGAATGCTAAAAATGTGCATGATAATGAGATTACAGTATAATCAGCATGAACGGGTATTACATCATCAATATGTATTTCATGCTATTACACAGTGTATGCATCAGAATTAAAGTTGCATATTAATACTACACAATGCAATCCAATGTATGGTGAAAAAAAGATAATACAATTACAGTAACAATGGAAAATGACTCCATTAAAAAGCAATAGTGGTACACATATGTGAAGCGGTTCAGGGTGGAACTTTTTTTTTTTAAACAAAATCAGTTTTATTTCTGACCAATTACAAACTATGTATAATGAATGCCGCATGGAAGCAGCCTGGCTGCACTGCAGTTGGGTGCAATTCTATGCTAATGGCTGTGTATTAAACACATTCCTGTTCTCTGCTGACCTCTCCTGTTGCAGAGCTGCAAGCTACAGGACCACATCAAAGGGGGCTACTGTACCACCGCTTTTAATCAAACTCACGTGTTCTTATTCTTCGGATGAGAGTTATATTGGAAACTAGGTCTCATTGGTGCTCAAAAATACATATCAAAGAATCTCGATACATCTCCTGTTATACACACACACACACACACACACACACACATACTGTACGATTTGAATACACTGCACACTAGAAGAAATGAAAAAAAAAAACCTTTAACAAACTTTTTTTTATAAAGTGTATCTGATTATAGAAAAAACACGATCCGGTTTGAAGGATTAGGATGCCAGGAGTCTGATATTCATTTTGAGAAGTTTTTTGAAGGCAGAATATATACAGTATACTGCTTGTTAACACTTATGCATTGTAACATACTGTTCTTTATTTATTTTTTCTTTATCTTTGGACAAATAACAGCTATGCATTAATGTTATAATTACAAACACCTATTGAAAACAAAGGGAAAGACACATTATCAGGTCATTGCAGTCCAGGATTCCTGGACCTAAACTACTGGATACTAATCCCATAAAGCAAATGAATAAACAACTAAATAATCCTGACCTGGGAAATATATCCCACCTATAGGTAAAGTTAGACTACTACTGAAAATAACATTCCTGGTTATTGTTTCCTTGAGCAGAGGAATATCATGATTCACACAGGGGTAGTGTACAGTGGAGAGGGGTTTCTTCACAAGCACAATAGTTTACCCTGGTCCCCTGAGGGACAGTGTGTAAATTACTGCATTATATTTTGTCCCACTTATCCTTCGGTTTTAAATATATCCAAAAAAAAAACAGAGAGGCACGAAAAATACTTATCTGATCAAGAGACAGCATTATTAAAAGGTAGAACATGCATGGAAACACTTGGCTGAACACTTCTGATACAGTGTCACTGCTACGGAGACTGTGGGATTTCACATGCGCACACAGTGAGGAATGTAAAATAATATGTCCATCCACCAACACTGGGCTAAATGAGCTGCTTTGTATAGAACACACCACCTGTGCTTTCTCATTTAGAATTCACATTATTCCTTCAATGTGGAAAGAAACCTTTAACCTGTAACTGCTTATTTTGTGATGCTGACGGACCTGAATTCAATTCAAAGCGTTCAGAATGGTTTTATGCCCCGGAGTGAAATTCGCTTTAATACATTTCCACTGAGCAGTACCCAAGCCAACTTACAAAACAGCAAGTACACTGCAAGGGTGGGGGAGGTATTAAGGTCACATGGAGCCTCGTATGACACCTCATGTCCCTTTCGATACTGCAGCTGAAAAAACAAGGCTGCAAAACACCAGCACTATCAGATTGATTCAGTTCTTTATGGGCTGTTCAGGGTTATTTTGTTTCCAACTCACAGGGGACTTGTCCTTCCTGAATGTTAATGGCAAACCCCCTCAGACTTCCCTTGGCCCCAAAGAACAATTTAGGGGTCCCCAGCTCAAGTGGAGTCCTACAAATTGAACCATACTGATGTGCGTGAAGGGCTTTCTACTCACTCCAGAACAGACACACCCCCTCCTCCTCGTCACATGATAGCATTTATTAGCAGACAAAGCAAATATGGTCCTGACAGTCAGACCCAGAGCTCAAAAAGAACTACTTAAAAGTGATGGCTAGGAATTATGCATTTTCCAGGCCCAGTTTCCATGGGTACTGAAGTCACCGAGATATAATTAGCTACACTGTGGTTGTGGTGACAGGGGACACAGATTTCAGCCTCTACTGTAAAAAAAAATGCCAAACACCCTCATCCCCCTACAATACACTCGCCCCCAAACACACACACAAAATAGCCCTTGTGAGGGGGGGGGGGGGGACGGAAGACAAAGCAAGAAACAAAACTAGATTGAACAGATTGAATATTCCAGCCCCCCTTTAGGAAAGACATGGTATCATCCACACTCTTACAATCTGGGGTGTAAATATTTTAGAGGAAGTCGTCTATGAAGATGGTATCAGCTGGTTCATTCGTTTGGTCAAGCATTGCCGCTGTGGATGGAATTGGCTTTACAGTGCATACAGTACCTGTTCCCTTCACGCATGGATTTATTTTTGAACCACAGCAATACCATAGGAGGCTCGTTTGTAGCTTGGTGCTGGTGTGAACGTGGAACAAAACAGTTTTGTTTAAACTAGACTTCATTGTGGTTTGGATCTTATGGTTTAAGGCACAAAAGGTTAGACCAAAATGTGTCTTTTTTTTAACTTGTCCATTATATAGAATAAAAATGCCCCAGTAGTCTCTTTCAGTATAATTAACATAAAGGGTCCAACTGAATTAAGTATGTCTTTCTTATCACTACAATGTCTTACACAAAGTTAATAACAAAAGGGCTCAGCTGAGAACAAAAAAAATGTGCTGTGGAAATGACAAATTCCTGATGAATACAATGAAATATTGAACTGCATTCCCAAGATAGAAAGACTGGGATAGATCAGAGAGTGAGAGAGAGAGAAAATGAGTGAAAGAAGGTAAGTGGAAAATGGTATGGAGCAAGAGAACGAGAAAGAGTGTGAGGGGAGAGTGAATGAATTTGGGAAACTGCCTTCATTCTCCCATTACCGTTGTTTGGGCAGCCACAAATATGCCAGCTCGTAAACGACGGAATTGTTTCAGTCCTCCACAACAGACTAATGCATCTGGCAACATGGCAAGCCCACACAAACACAAAGCGGCAGGACCTGCAGCACACTACCCCTTTTTATTCTTCTGAAGTTAATACAGTCCTCTGTGCAAAACTACAACTGTGGAAGGACCTGGAGGGGTTCCAAAATTAAAAAAAAACATAAGCGTTGACTTTGACTTAACCTCGCAAGAAAATCCTGCAATGTACTTTTGAATCTCTCTTTCTGGAAAACAGAGCATCCTTTATTCTGTAAATTTCAGCAGCCAGGAATGAACACCATGTTTGTGGGTTTACCCCACCTCCTAAAAAAACAAACATGCCTGCTAATGCCTTCATCATTTTAGGCATCAGCAGAACAAGGGAAACTATTCCCAACAGTTTAACTTTTCTCCCAGTAATCTAAAGAGCCTGTGATGTGCTAAGCTACAGTACCTAAGGGTTTTCCACATTCTATCCGGAGTGCTGAGACAGTTCAAATATAAAACTATAGGTATTATAGGCATGGGTACCCCTAAACTCAAGGGCCTGTCCTTGTAAAAACGCCTATCTAGTGTCTTTTTCTGACTCTGTTATACTTTTTTTTTTTTTTTTTTTTTGAGCACTTCAAAGTTACAAGTTTTCCCCTCACAATCCTAAATTATAAAATTCCCTATCATGCTCACAAATTAAACATCAACCACAGAGAACAGAACATTGACAATGGATCGCTGCAGTGTATCGTCATGCCAATTCAGAATTCCTACAAACAACAGACATCAGCTTCTATAAAGGTTCCGCCAGGCAAGATTCTTTTGGAATCAACATAGTATTTCCATGGCCCGCTGGTTATTTCCATGGCCCACTACACAGTAAAGCTATATATGATAGTATTGCAAGCATTCATTTGAAATTCTTTATTCTGTTAAGATGCAGCAACACCTTGTTTGCAGTTAAGATGCCGGTTGGAAGCTCTGGGATACTTAAAAGAACACACTGCCTACAACTCACAGGGGACCTGGCACTCCTTGGCACATAACAATAATTTTTTTTTTTTTACATATATATATATTTCTACGATGCAGGGGATTAAAGTTGTCCAACTACTGGATGTGCTGCCGAGAAGGCAATGAAAGACATGCCAATGCTGGCTGAAACTGTGGGTAGCTTTTATGATCCTGGTGTAACATCCTTCTAAATGTAAAATAGTCTTTGTGGAGGTGGAAACTGGAAATCAAGTTTTCCTTTGAGAATCTACACTTTTAAACAGTTATTCTCAAACATGCAGCATAATACAAAAAACAAAACCTATGTCTTCAAATTCCAGCCTCTTCATAGCACGCAAAAGTAGCTTTACATTTTCCAAAAAAACATCCAGTCGTACTGACAGCCTTTGCAAAGTTGTGACACAAGCATGTGTTTAACCTGCAGCCAACAGTGCAGAAACAGATGGTAAGAAAGCCGTTGTGCTGTGCAGCACAGCACCGCCACAATACTGTAGGACTGAAAGCAGGACTGATTAGTTGCCAGGTGGAGCGGAAGGGAGCTCCAGGGCAGCTAGAGGTTGCAAGGTGACAGCATGGGCTAAACCATGGCCAGGCAGAGCTATAATAACCGTATCTCTGCTCCTAGTCTGTGGGGATCAAACCCATTGAGTACTACATTATTGCTGCTTCAGTGCATTGCTGTAAAGTGGAGTGGATACGTCACAGGAAACCCAGATAGGTAAGAGTGAGAACAGAAGTAAGAGAGAGTTAGCCAGGTAGTTTAAAGTCCTGCTTGCAGCATATTCTTTGCATCATGCCATGTGACTAACTAAAACCGCTGCATAAATGGACTGGCTGCTGTGTTAATCTAAATCTAAGTTTTCTGTAGACTTCAGGGCCATAAAAAAATGACTGTAGGACTGCTAGCTTGCAGACCTACAGTACTGGCCCCCTAATTTGACCAACTTGCTACAGAAATTGCATGCGATATCGCCCATCTTCTTCACAAAAAAAATCAGTGCCAAAAGAAAGCTGGTGCAGCTTTAATGGTCGCACAGTCATGTTGCGTCTGTGTAACATTCTGTAAAAGTCATTATTTGACAATGATCTTATTTTACTGGTCAACTCTGAATGAATCTGTTATTTAGAGTGCAGAGACGCTTCAGTATAAATCCAGTTCAGGACAGAGAGGGATTACAACAGGGAGGACAGGAAAGAGGAGGAGGCTGGAGAGGAGTGTGAGGGAGAGAAAGTGAAGAGAACTTCCTGTAAAACGGTACAGGTTGCTTAAAAGACTGCACCGCTATGAAATGGTGAGAAATCATCATGTCAAAAGGTTCCATTCACAAACATTCCAATAGTTTTTTGTTGTTGTTGCTATGACTAAAACGGAGAGACGTACTGTAAATCAAAACACAAATATTGAGGGACGGCAAACAGCAGAGATGCTACCGGGAATCAATCAATTTATAATATGTTCTGGTCTTGGTCTTCCAGAACACTTAAAAAGGAGATGCAATATCCTGAGGAGTAATTCCATTAAAAGCCATTATTATAAAGTGTTGACAGTAATAAATGGTGGACTGCGGTTTCAAACTTTTGTTCCAGTAATCCATTTTAGTCTAGAACAGATGCACTGCTTTCCAGAATGTAGAAGAGGGAGAAGAAGAGGAAGACAGAGAGAGAGAAAAAGAGACAGAAGACCAGGGGAGAAAAAGGGAGTTAGGAAGTAAAAGGCAAAGGGAGAGGGAGGAGAAAAAAAGAGCTTACTTGAGCACTCAGCAGATGGCAGAGGCAAAGACTCTATTGATCAAGCCCTTTGCTCAGTAAATAAAACGAGTTATTTACAGCTGGAGGGGCAGCCTCCCACCCAGCACAGCCCAGCAACCAACTCCCACAGTGCGGCAACACTGGGACACATTATTTACAAAGTGCATCCTACCATGCTGTCTGTATGGGTGCATACCACTTTGTGTGCGTCTGCGAGTGTCAGTATGTCTATTTGTACAAGTGCGTGCAGAAAAGAACGCAAGGTACGGTACATGCTTGTGTGAGCTCGTGTGCTACTCCTCCAGATCCTTGAAGATTTCTCTTTGATAGAAACCAATGAAAACACACACAACACTGTTTGCTTCCAATGATTTTAGTAATGAAAGGCTTATAAAGTTATCTGAAAAACATGGGTGTGCCTCTCAGTATACTTGCACAAACCTGCAAGTGTGGGTGAAGTTTTGTCAAAGTAGACCAAATCCTAACACTGCAGTATTGAACTCATGAGCATGGACCAGACAATGTGAAAACCCATGGTCCTCCAGGCAGTGAAATACAGCAGATGCTTCTCTTCTGCATGGATTAAAAAGCTTGGAGAAACACTTCCCTTATTTCACAAAGTCAATCTGATCTAATCTGCTTTTTGCAACATCAAAAAAACACATATAAACAGGTACAGTAATCCGTCGTGTATATCCGCCACATATCCGCCATGATCAAGCTCTTCAGCAATGTTAGTTTATTATTGAACAGAGGAGATTAGTTCAGAGATTGGAGACTTGATATGTACATAAATCACCTGCAGGGCGTATCAACTTCATCCTCCGTCTCGATCTCCTGCCTGTCACTCAGCGGTGAATGCGCACACCCACACGGCAGACGGCTGCCCTGTCACAAGCATTAATACCCTGTATCTTTCTAAGCAAGGGATTTTGGGAAGCTTTCTAATAAAAGCTGAATCTCAAAACAATAATTGTGTGACTATAGTATTTGTTACAGCTGTGTATAATGGTATTTAAAACAGGATTCATTCATCCGGCTTTTTACATATCCGTCCTTACTCTGGTCCCACCGCAGTTGGATATGCGACGCATTACTGTATTTATAATGTTTGCTGTTCTCATACAACATGGACAATATTACACTACTTAAACTAGTTAAACTTAGCCTAGCTTTGTGATTTATCAATAAAAACAGAAGATGAAAAACATACAGCACAGATGAGACATGTGGGGATGATAAAGCACACATGCTGATCAGACAAGCAGACTGAAGGACAGCACAGAGTCCATGCAAAGCTGCAGGAGCACAGCCAGTCTGCCCCGAGATGCTGTGATCAGTTACTTGGCAAACAAGCCCAGCAGTTTCCATCCTGATGGTAACTCCACACTCCTGCACCGCTGAGGATGCCCAGTGCCTTGTTAAAGATTTACCAGCGGAGCAACAGGAGCAAGGAGAGAGTGTTAGGAAAGAGAAAATGAATCTGAAATGCAATACGTTTACATTTAAATAGTCTCTTTCCAGCACACACCAAGGCATTGTTCAAACCTCACTGTCAATAACAAATATTAGTGCAAAAAGAAAATCACTATGCCTTCAAAGACTGCTGCTGCTTTGGCTTCTCTGGTGTCACCAGTATCATGTCCCACAGCCGCAGAGCGAGGAGAGTACAGTCAAAGACCTCATAACCATACTATCAAAAGACAGACTGATAGACGATAAAAAGTTACACATAAATGTAGGACGCCTGGGAATCTGATCTGTTGCTTTCTTACCTTAATAATTCCCTGCTCTGAACAGCAGTTGTTCTTTCCAGGCTCTCCCAGCAATAGCAGGTGCTCGGCAAGGGAGTCCCGTTTAGGATGAATTCACAGCACGCTGAGAGACAGGCTCCCACCCCCTGAACCCCCCTTCCTCCCAGCACAAAGTCAGTGCCTCCCAGCCCCTGACCCATAAAGCAACTCCACACTGGGGCAATAAAGTCTCTGACAAGAACATCTGCTCAGGGGGCTCCATTCCCAGCCTGTATCTGCGGAGCACTTTCTCTGCCTACATCCACTGACTACTGGCTGGCTTGTTCACTGGCTCCAACAAGGCTGCCAACATCACTAAATTAACTGACGGCCAGCAATAAAGTACATGTAGCTCATTGTTCTTTAACCTGTCGGAATGTAACCCCTTTCACTGGTCGGGCGAAAAGAAATGCCAATAAAATGAACGACACAACCATGATGTACTAGAGTATAGAAATCATGAAAATAAATGCACATTGCTGTAACTTTCCATTGGAAAGACAACCCCCCATCTATACACATATGAGGAGAGCAAATTGTGGTAAAGGAGAGAATGATCAAATATGTGAAAAAGATCTGCAACCTTGAGTTCAACAATCAGCTAATTAACAAGAAAGCTGATTGCATGCCACGTGTGCCAGTGGATCAGAGCAGCAATTGTGTCTGATGGAAAGAGAGCATTAGTATGCACAGAGCCCCCTGTAGATGTAATTTGTGAATATGGAATTACAGTACCAGCTTGTGCATTCTTATTCTTAACACAGCTGTCATTTATGAGGAGGAGGGCATTTAAAACAGCAGTAAAAAGCATCTGACTTCAGTTAAAGGAGAAAAACAATATCCATCACGAAAGTATTTGATGTCATTCAGCGGGTAAAGCTGGACTTGTTACCAAATGATCGCCTTCATTCCTTCATATCTGACAGGTGATGGAGTCTTCCTCAGAGCCTTATCTAATATAGACACCTTCTCCTCTCTTTCACACAGGAATACTTTATTATTGATAATGGAGTTCACAAACACACTCGCGCGCACACACACCAGACATGCATTTAAAAAAATTAAAAAAATGTCTCTTTGTTGTAGGAGGAAGTCTGGGAACTGAGCAGAATAAACAGGCATCCTGAGCAGTGATCGGAGTCTTTCAACGAACATTAAAAATGCCTCGGTATTGAAGGGTCTCTAACTACTATCCAGCGAATTACAATTCCCCAATCCTGTGCATGCCAGCCTGCTCTCCATGCCACACTGGGAGCGATTCCCCCTCATCCTAGACTCTCGCTAGTCACTACCTGAGCAAAACACATAACTTAGAACACATATGAATACCGTATTGCACGGTTTCCACTGCCTAAACCACCTAGAGTATCAGTTTTCACTGATATTGCCTTTGCACTGGATTGCTTTTAAACAGCATGAGCTTGTTTGCCGGACACTAGAGTATGCAGATACCGACCAAGCAATGCATCAGTTGAGTTCAGTTACTGCATAGCAATTTCTAGGCTTGAACAGGCCCAGTTTTACTAGAAGTTTTACTAGAAGTTCTGTGTCTCTCAAAGGAAACTTTGAGAGACACCTCCAGAGGTGCTTGAATTGTCCTAACAGCAATCTATAGTGTCAGGTACCCAGCATGGGGTTAGGGTTAGGGTTAGGGCATGCATATTGTCACTCTGACAAAGATATATTTATAAATTATCCATCTTAAAGAATAACCACGAATACTTTCCTCCTAAAAGTTTAACAGATGGAAACCCACCATTTCACTTCCGCGCACCCTGAAGCCGTTTCAAAGACACTGAGGTCGTGGGGAGAGAATGGAAGCTATCGATTTCAGTTATTTCTGCACTTGATGATACTGATACAGATCTGCTGTTACAGCATGCATGCTTGCGGTCTGTGCTCTAACGCTGAAGCAGGGAGGTGAAGATACAGTGCTTATTCAAGCTGACAGGAGGTCACAGCCTCTCAAAGTAGGTGCTGATGTGCTAAATGTATTTACAGCTCTAGAATCACCCTTAATGAGGATTCCAGTAAATTGCTCAACGCTGTGAAGCTTGCAGTTTCTCTGGAGTCCCCTTTACAGCAGGAGCCACTGAAGGCCATAAATAAAAGATTTCACACCTTATAGCTGACACCCAGGAAATTACAGTACCGCAATTAGCCAGCACTACAGTAATTGGAATACATCTAGAAAGATTCTCCCTATTCAGTACCAATGTTTCTAAACAATCGTATCTGAACTTCCAACCCCAGCTCTTTACTCTGCACCTTACCCTATCATTACACTGCCTACAGTAAAGCCCATGGATTACACTAATGGGGTAGTATCCCCAAATGGGACTGATACTGAACACTCAGCACTCTAGTTCAGCACAATGCTGATCAATTCTGAGATCTCTGCAGACCCCATGCACCTCAAATAAGCATTAAAAGACTCCATTCTCCGAGTTGTGCGATAAACTGCATGCAAACGTATCATCCACACACAGTGCAAATACTCTAACTGAATGAAATTTGATCTTGCATATTAAAACTATTACTGACAGAAAAAAAGCCACAGCAACCAGCATCTCTTCTGCAGTAGTTATGGATGGGTGAATTCGCCAAGGCATGCTGGTTTTTTGTTCTTCAGTTTACCATGATGTCCTTTTTACAATCATACAGGATTTGCATTCTAGGAGGTACCAATTCTTCAGGTTTTGCATCGTGGACTTGAAAATAATGCAATTTTATACACATCTTTTTTTTTTTTTTTTTCAAATCCTACGTTTCTGTTTTTCGCATGAAATGTAACCTAAATATACTTATTTATACTAAGAAATCCACTTTAAATTCAGAAAATAAACTTCAGTAAATAATTCATTAGTTTTAGTGCAATACGCGGCATCCTGTTTAATGTACTACAGTACCGATATCGTTTCCACTGTCACTCAGACCGTTCACAGCGACCAGGTACAGGAAAGCCAGGGAAATCATTTTATGCACTGACTTTCACCCGATAAACTCCCTTGAAAACAAAAAAGCTAGGTTTTGCAGATCTGCTTTTTAAGTGGCTGACAGCGCACACATCACAGCAAACACTGGACATTACAGATCATTTGGCACTCGTACAGTATTAGCAAAACTTGAGAGCACGACCCCAGCACCCTGACCTGATTTCCTTACTCTCTAAAGACTGCAGCTGATAATGATTAATTTCCCCAAGCATGTCAGCCTGCCAGTGTGATTCAGGAGATAATGTATCTCAATTGAATAATATTCATGCAACAGTCATTTCCTGTTCTAAACTTGAGAATCGCCTTCAGGGTAAACTGCACAGTCTGCTTACAGTATAATCTCAATGCCATTAGGGGGGAAAGAAAAACACTTTCTTATCCTGTCTATGGATCTCTTCAACTGAGACACAGAAGGAAGGTCGGAAAGCATTTGGTCCCATAAAAACACACTCTTACTAGCGTATGCCATCACTACACAGAGCTCGGCGTTGAAGGCGGATGCAGGGGACTTTGCAGATTGATTCCGGGTTTCGTCATCAGGAATCTACTGCAGAAAAAACTCATCGCCAAGAGATTCCCAGCCATCCTTGGTCATGTGACATTTTGATGCAGGTGAGCACACGTAGCAGGCACTGCCCAATGCATGCACATGGAAGCTCAGCAGAGGTTTATTTACATTGAACCTTGGATCTGTAGAGTACGGGACAGGTAGTCAAAGTTGTACAAAATAGTTGGAGTTTAAGGGGTTAACAGAACTGGGTAAGTGACCACAGAGGCTCTGAAGAACTCATGCAGACAAATGGATAAGAGTTTAAATGCTGGTTTCAGCTTAATGCATGGCAGCCTGGGCTGGCAGGCACTAGCAGGGTATTAGGGTTGCTACTCATTCGCCATGGACAATTTAGCTCAACAGTTCCGGACTCTTCATTACAGAGGAAAAGCCTTTGGAGAAGATGGGGCATTCCATTAGTTAGAATTTATGGTCACATCCCTGCCAAGCAAAACCTCAATGAGCCCACTATACAACCCCGCTGGCTAACCGATATGTTTCTCTATGGTAAACCATCATTGAAAACTAAACAGACAATACAGTACACTTGTCCTGTGTTTGTTCAATGCAATACTCCCGCAGGCCCACACCCTCCACAAGAGCCCTGGCCCCCAGCTCTCCTGCTATGCCAAGGCTCCTCTCAGCTCAATGTGCAATACATTGTGATCATCTCAATAGACTTATGTGCTGTGATCTCACCAGGGTGTTAGACCACTGTTTTTATCTGCTTCTACACTACAGTGTCTTAGAAGAGAATCGAAACCATTACAAACTTAACATAACGATCTGGGCAGCAGTGTGGAGTAGTGGTGAGGGCTTTGGACTCTTGACCGGAGGGTCGTGGGTTCAATCCCAGGTGGGGGGACACTGTTGAGCAAGGTACTTTACCTAGCTTGCTCCAGTAAAAACCCAAATGTATAAATGTGTAATTGTATGTAAAAATAATGTGATATCTTGTAACAATTGTAAGTTGCCCTGGATAAGGGCATCTGCCAAGAAATAACAATAACCACAATGAGCACTATACAAATTAATGACTGTCCCTAAACCAGATCTCAGCAAGACTATATTGTACTTTTTGACAGGTCTGCTGAACCTTTCTGTAGATCATTATGTCTATTATTATTAGTAGTAGCAATATTAATGAACTGTAACGATTTGTAAATCTCAGGGGACACTTAAATGACTGTCAAGAGGTCCTATCCTAGTCCTTTATCCCGCCCACTTACTGTACAACCTCAAGACCATTACAGTATTCATACTCAGTATACTTTTGCAATTAAATCAAAAGCTGTTTTAGCATCTGTTCTTTTGCTATAGATGTGGCAACACACCCACTCACACCAGGGACCCCTTTGTATTATCCTTCATACGGTACACACCATACAGTATTGCTGCTGCTGTTATACTTATTCTGTGGTGTACTGCTCTGACTACAGTATGCTTTGCAGGCTTTGGGGGTCTGGTCTGGCAGGTACTGGACCCTTCCAGCAGTCTCTTGAAACACGTATCCTATTTTATTGATGCCACGTTACCCTGTGCTGTGCATCCGTTTCCTACACTGCACGCTGCACAGCCAGTAGTACCTGAATACCACAATAGCGGCTTCAGTTTCAGTCTCAAGCAATACTGGTTGCTTTATTAGCACTGACAGTGTGGGTGAGTCGCACTCTCTTTCCAGCTGACCTACAGGCAGGAAGGTAACATGTAAGCATAGCAAATATTAACATTGTAATGCCCAAGTTGTATTCTGAATGGAGAAAAGCTATTATATTTATGCAACTATAATAACTGCATATGAAATGTTTAGCTTTTGAGGTTGGCCTGTAAACGCGCCCTGTTAGAGGGGTGCGAGGTATTTTATCACATGTGGTCCACACGCAGAGGCATTACAGGAGGCTGTGTGGTCCAGTGGTTAAAGAAAAGGACTTGTAACCAGGAGGTCCCCGGTTCAAATCCCACCTCAGCCACTGACTCATTGTGTGACCCTGAGCAAGTCACTTAACCTCCTTGTACTCCATCTTTCGGGTGAGACATAGTTGTAAGTGACTCTGCAGCTGATGCATAGTTCACACACCCTAGTCTCTGTAAGTTGCTTTGGATAAAGGCATCTGCTAAATAAACAAATAATAATACAGGGGTGCTTCATGTTTCATTTAGGTTTCTCAAATTACTTGTAAGAGCGTCGCAAGCAGATGTATCCTGGAAAACATGGTTTAATATGACTGTACTATCTGGCATTTGGAAAGTTCTCATCTGACTCTGTTGTAACGAATTAAGGTTTTTATACAAAAGACCTTGGCAGGTTTTAAACACGAAGGCTAAGCAGTGTTCATATCATCTGTACTGTCCAAAGCTGACCCAGTTTATTCACGATGGGTGCAGTGGCTTATACTGCAGTAGCTAGCTGCCCAGTACACTTGTCCAAGAAAGAATGTTCTGCATACCAAATCCCCACAGTGAATTGCTATAACAAGAGAAGCTTTCAAGACCTCAAAGGCCTCTTCTTCAGGCGAAAGCTTTCCTACTTTCACCTGAAGAGACCTTTGAGGTCTCGAAAGCTGGTGATTAATTATTGTTTAGTTAGTCCAATAAAAGGTATCACATCTCCTTCTCTTTGTCTAGCATCGCTGGATTAATACAGCTACCATTTATCTATCAGAACAAGACACAAAGACTGCAGCAACAACCTGGTTAAATCTCTTCAAAAGCAGCCAATTGAGTTGACACTTAACTAATCAGACAAAGTCACTTAAGAAACTGCGGAACAGCACTACCACACAGGACCTGCACTCTCAAACACAGCTAATGCGATACAGTCAAGCCCTTGGGTTTTACAATCAGAACCACATGTACAGTGTATAATGCTGAGCATATGGATTCTACCCTTTCTGTTTGGAAAAAGAACGCATGACTGGTACCCTTTTATACTGTACATAAAAACTGTGAAGGAATCCAAGTCCCTTGCAATTGCCTTTTAAAACAAAGAACCGCTAAGCAAGGTCAGCGAGGTTCACAAAAACATTTAGCATACTTTACACTGAATCCAAACTTAATGTCATTTTGGTATCTGTCTTATTCTTCAAGCCAAGAAAGAGCTGTTCTAAAGTTACATTTTAAAGGTCTAAAAAAAAGTCTGGGCTAGTCAATACAATTTAGACACTGCAAAAGGCTGCCATGGGCTAGGAGTAACCAATTACTACTGCATCAGAGATCAGTTACCAGCACAAGCAAACACAATAAATTTAAGGTGAGTGAAAAGAACTGTGGCGTTGAAACACTTATGATTCATTATCTCATTTCTTCTGTTTTTTTCATTCATCATCCTCCTTTTACAGTAGCTTGACTTTAAGGTCAAATGATAATTGTAATATATGTTTTAAATGTATCATTGACTGAGGCCTAGAGATGGAAATCAAACCAATTAATGCACTGCAGATGTAAAAAGCAGACTCTTCAATAATTGTGGAAAATTGCCCGGTTGCATTGACTTTTGTTTAAAATTACCTTCCGAGTTGAAGTTGCCTAAATGTTTTTTTTGTTTTGTTTTGTTTTGTTATGTTTTCCAATTGAATTCAAAAACTGAACCCTACCTTTCACATGCATCTTTTTCTTGCCAATTTGTTCCGATTAACAGAAGACTATCCAGAGAGAAGACGAAGACAGGATAAAGGAAAGAAAAGAGAAACACAAATATTTCCGTATTTAATTCAAATGCAATTGTTACTGTATGTTTTAAGAGACTTCTGGTTTCCAATAGTGGGTGTCTGAATTATCTTTCACTAGTGCAACCTTTAAAATGTAACATAGTCTTATTTAAAAAGTAGCTGTGGGTGGGAAACAGCAGGCCAATCCACTTGGATCTCAGGCAGTTCCCCTCTGAAGGCCTTGGTTAAATACAGTGTACAGTTTGCCCCAAGGTGACGTCACAAACCACAAAACAATTAGACCCAATTAGGCACAATTAGGCAGTCTATGCTTGAGAGAAGCCCATACATTCAGGGTGTGTATGCTTCATAAATGTTTAACTTGAATGCAACTCGTATGCCAGCTTGGTTTGCAATAGGCCTGTAACCAAACGGTTTTGAAGAAACCACACATGAAGCCTGTATACTGTCGGCTGCCACTGTGCAAGCAAATTCTCTTTCATCATAATTGACTTTCTACTCTGATGTAGCCACCCAGGCTTCATGGGTTCTATTACAAATTTGAATGCGAACATTTTTTTTTTTTTAATATAATAATTAAACCCATTTTTTTTTTTTTTTCCACGTGCTCAGCAAGTGGTTCTTGAGATGTAGGCGTTGTCATTGTAACTGCATGAAACAAAAATCCAAAGTCGGATATAATTAGAAATGAGACACTGCCTCAGTGCCACATGAAGCTTTGCATATATTTTTATTAGCTAAAAGTGAGTTAAGCTTGCAAGGAAATTGAATGAAAAAGTCATTGCTGTTTAGAGGGTTTAGGGCAGTCCTGTATTTGTGCAGAGTGTCTATGTGTGTTTAGCTTCCTTTATCTGCACTAGCTAGTGTTATTAGTGTTAGTGTATTATAAACTAAACTTCTTGGTGTCTGTGCACCTTGTTGGCAGACCAGTTTGCTTACATTCTTTAAAGTAATTTTACACCAGCACCAACCCCTCTTTCTAAACCTGCTTGCAACTACTGAACAGCGCACCAAAAACAACTTTAAAATAGCATTACCGAAACAAAAAAAAAGTCTTTTAAGCTAACTTAAAATGTATAAAAGACAAATCTGTGAGTGCTGATGTGGGCATTTCATCTGTGCGTGGCGCTGACTGCTCTATGACCAAAATCTGAAAGAAAAATAACACTTTCTGACCCCGCCTAAGCTTTTCCTGCCTATTTGGCTGACCGGGCCATCTATCTAAATAATTCCTGTCAAGTTTGGTACCAACGCAACCTACCTGAAACTTCTGACAGCACAGGCATAAACAATACGCAATAAAACCTTGTACAGCTACCACTCAAACAAACCTTAACGAAGGAAAGCGAGGAATTTGATTCAAAGAAAAACAAAATAATTTGTTTTCATTTTTTTTTTTGTAGATCTACAGTATTTAGAAAATACTATATGCATGACAAAATATCTATGCCAGAACTTTATAGTACCAAAAAAAAAAAAAAAATCAATTGCAACAAAAATATTTTGCGTCTTGCTGTACAGTACAAAAAACGAAAAGCCAGACTTCCTACTGGATGCAGTGAGAAATTTATCGCGTGGAATCGTACTGTACCTTTTCCGTTAATTACTTTGTTTTGCAAACTATTAAATATCTATTTAAACCGTGCATTAAAATAAGTAAGTGGCTATACTGACCTTGTGACGACACCCGGCAGTGTTCTGCGATGTATGTGAATGTTTTAAATAATTTATTAGCAGATACAGTCGCTTTTCCTGTGCACGTTTATGTTCCCTGTTCAGCAAGCAGGAATTTACTCGGGAGACCTGGAGCAGACTCGAAGAGGAGGGGCACCGGAAGAAGGCGGGGCCCCAGGAGAGAGCTGTGAAATTTACTAGCGAATCAGGACGCGGCTGTGGGAGAATATGGGCGGGATTTTTTTTTGCAGCAGCTGAGGCAGCAATTTCGTTTCACATGAGACAAAGAGCTGTGTTTTTTTACAAGGTCAAACTAAATATTACAATATATTTGTGAGCGGAAAGCGCTGTACGTTTTGGCACCCTGGTAGACATGGCGATCATAGGGCCAATGCTGGCGGTGGTCACCTTCCTGGATATGTGGGCAATGTTGTGTATATTAGGTCTGCTTCCCTGTAGACCTGTAGCAGTGGTGGGTCAAGATCTTTTTTTCTTTTCTTTTTTAATCACATTTTATATTTTCTTACATATAATTACAGCAATACCATTGCCAGTGCGTTTGTCATACTGTACATATTGCAGCGATCTCGGTTACCCAGGCAGGCGCATCACACAGGGCGAGGCAATCCACACACAGGCGGAGAGTTTTTATTTGTTACCTGGCCATGTTCTCGATGCTGAATCATTGGGATCCTTTAAGACCAGTTTTGAGGTCGACCAGCAACTAGACACCAGACAAGCATTGATGGGCCAAATGGTCTCCTCTTGTTTATAAATAGCACTTGTAGTCAACACATTGTCAACACATGGGACTTGTTGACTGCGGCAGACTCGCTATATCAAAAGAATGAAATAAGATGCAACCAAATAAGCCTGTTCCAAGCTGAAAACAGCAGGCCAGGCTTAAGAGGAATGGTTTGAAGGAAGATGAAACTAATCGGTCTTGGACTGAACCTGAAGAACTGAGACCCAATCCGTGCCAAAAGCTTTGACCATGTTCCTCAAAGCCTGTCCAGTCATTCCTGCCAACTGTAAATCGAACAGGCCCCGGAGCCGCTGAAAAGGGAGTTTAATTGGAAACAGGGAGTGCAAGGTCTTTGCCAGCGCTAGGATATTGGTTTAATTAGTAGTGTTTGTATGTGTATGAAACTCAGGGGACGTGCTGAGTCGTTTTAATGAGAGAAGACTTTGAAAGTCTGGTGTTCGGTTCGCGGTTAACTCCAAAACAAAATAAATCCTGAAAATGAAATTCCTTGAAATAAGCGTTTTTAGAAACAAAGGCGTGTTGATTTAAATTATATCGTTGGCGAGGAGACGTAGGTCTGTTAAATAGTCCTTGTGCTGGAGGTTCATACAGTGGGTCTGTTAAATTGTCCTTGTGTTGGAGGTTCATACAGTGGGTCTGTTAAATAGTCCTTGTGTTGGAGGTTCATACAGTGGGTCTGTTAAATAGTCCTTGTGCTGGAGGTTCATACAGTGGGTCTGTTAAATAGTCCTTGTGCTGGAGGTTCATACAGTGGGTCTGTTAAATAGTCCTTGTGCTGGAGGTTCATACAGTGGGTCTGTTAAATAGTCCTTGTGCTGGAGGTTCATACAGTGGGTCTGTTAAATTGTGGAGGATCTTATTACTGACACCATTTAAATCGTGTAGGCAGGGGACTTTGTGAATCTTGTGTATCTTCAACAGAGGAAGTTACAATATTGTAAATAGATGGAGAGTGTTTTATTGTTCTTGCCAGAAGCAGCAAGTAATCAGCTTTTTTCTTGCTTTGTTTGTATAAAAGGGGAGCGTCGCTCTTTCAATTTGTAAGGAGCATCATAAATCTTAAAAATGTGACAGCGGAATGAACCAAGAGGCTCCAGGTTAGCTCTGAGATATTATTCAACTTCTTCTGCGCATAAACAGATGGCTCAAGAAGCTTTAAATTCAGGTAATCTGCTGTGTGTATCAGGACCAATATCCAGAGCTGTCTGTGTGGAGGGAGGGGTTCTGTCTGAACTGTGAATCCAGAGGAAGGACTACACAGCAGTGCTGATATCAGTGTACCTTTCGGTGTCAATGCGAAATGCCTTGCATACCTGAACAAACAGAATTCACCCAAACGCTGATCCCATCATGTGACGCATGCTTATATTCACCAGTGCATATGTCATATTTACATACATGCATAGGAGGCTGTGTGGTCCAGTGGTTAAAGAAAAGGTCTTGTAACCAGGAGGTCCCCGGTTCAAATCCCACCTTAGCCACTGACTCATTGTGTCACTTAACCTCCTTGTGCTCCGTCTTTCGGGTGAGATGTAATTGTAAGTGACTCTGCAGCTGATGCATAGTTCACACACCCTAGTCTCTTTAAGTCGCCTTGGATAAAGGCGTCTGCTAAATAAACACATAATAACTAATAATACCAACTGTCCCTATATGGGCAGCAGTGTGGAGTAGTGGTTAGGGCTCTGGACCGGAGGGTTGTGGGTTCAATCCCAGGTGGGGGACACTGCTGCTGTACCCTTGAGCAAGGCACTTTACCTTGATTGCTCCACCCAACTGTATAAATGGGTAATTGTATGTAAAAAAATAATTTAATTGTATGTAAAAAATAATGTGATATCTTGTAACAATTGTAAGTCGCCCTGGATAAGGGCGTCTGCTAAGAAATAAATAATATATATGGTTGAGGCAGTCCCGATTTGCTAGCAAATGTCCCGCGTCCCGATGCATAGGAAGAAAGTCTCGATATTTACACACAGAAAAAAAAAAAATTTATTCTGCACAGTAGAGTAAGTGAAAACCACACGCTGTGCTCTTCATGCGGCGGACACATCTGTTGATCACTAACTTACCGGTATACAAAGGTTATACGCTTCATTGTGTCTACGTTTACTGTCATGCTGGTTGTGAGGTGTGGAGTTGAGGGGATACGTCTATTATTATATGATAAGAGTGTTTTTGCGTATAACACCGGAAATCAACCGCAACTCTCTCTGGAGTTATATAACCATCGCAACTTTTTTGCAAAGCAAAGACGCGTTATTTGGGCTTGACGAGGCATAGCCCTAGCACCTCTTCAGCTATGAAAGTTAAAAATGTCATTAAATGTTTTGCTTTCAAATGCGTTTTCTTACAATTCTCAACAGTTTTATCCATTCTGCAAGTTCTTGCGTGAGCCAAACACACTGCCAGGGTCATTTAATTACTTTACCATTCACGTGTCTAAAGATGAGCTGCGAAAGAAGGACTGTGACTCTATTGTCGTTTTTTTTAATACACAGATGAAATAAGCTTACTTGATTTGAAAAACGGCTGTAAAAGATGATGACTCCAGTACTGCCAGATATCTGTGTCTTCATATCTGCGCTTGCGTGGTCCCACTGTCTGCAGGCTTTATCACCCTTATCACATAACAGTGTTAAAAACCAACCCAACCTACAGGCAGCAGTAAAATAGCGAGCCTGATATTGATTAATAACATCAGTGTTCATTTTTAGTTTTTTTTCCGTCCTGTTCACCAAAACCACCCATGCTGTTCTGATGCAGTTTGTTTGTTTGTTTCATTGATTCAATTTTACAGTTTTACAATTTTAGAAACAAGAAACGTTTTACATTCATTGTATTTACATTTGTATATCACAGTCTTTAGCACTGAAGGCAGTTCTCTGTTCCTCCGCCCTGGATTAGGAGGCTGTGTGGTCCAGTGGTTAAAGAAAAGGGCTTGTAACCAGGTGGTCCCCAGTTCAAATCCCACCCTCTGCCCCTGGGCTAAACTGCTTTTATTTCCATCTTTGTGTGTGTATGTGTGTGATCTGTTCATAGTTCTAATATAATTAATCTTGTTTTATCTAGTGCTGTTTTCTATCTGTAACTTTGTAGTACTGCTTCTAATAATTATATAGGGCTTTGGGGTATTTCTTTACTGGTGCAAAGTGCTTTATAAACTTCATGCTGCTGTTGGCTTATGGATATGGCAGACCTTGCTAAAAGCACGGTGCAAGCTTGCAATACCTCCCTCTCGCCAGCAGATGGAAGCACCGCCCCAGGGTTTATTTTTCTTTCTTGCATGGCCTGTACAGTATATTGTATTTTTTTTTTTTTTTTTAGCTTTAGAACATCACATCCAGTTTGTCCTTAATGTTTCCTAAAGGAAAATGTATTCCACACCCAATTAACATGTTAGCAACAGTTCAAAATGACTTTCTTACATCTTACTGTACACAAGCAGACAACCAAGAGATCTTTGTAAATAATGTCGTTAATGCTATTAAGAGCCTCATCACTTTATTAACAGCTGTTACTAGTCCAGATTTCTTTTTTGTTTTATTCATCTTATTGCCTGTATCAGAAGAACTGCATTTTCTGAAGTAGGTTTAAAATGTATGTATTTGCCAGGCACAAACTAAACACTGGATTTGTTTACTGTTCTTGAGTGCCACGTTTTGATTGACCTGAACTTTGCAATAAACCTGTAATACAGGAAGGAAGAGACTGAGGTCAAAGATGCTAAAGTCTTTGTACGTGTACCTTTCTGCAAGTGCAGCAACTGCATTACAACCTGCTGTTATAGGCTGATACACACTTCACCCACCGATCACAGAGAGACATTGAGAGAAAACAAGACAAAGGCGAGAAGAGCTAGATAAGAGAGGAAGAAGAGCTAGATCAACAAAAACACCACATGCAGTACAGTGCAGATTAATCAGCTGAGTTTAAAAAGCAGGAACAAAGCTATTATATATATATATATATATATATATATATATATATATATATATATATATATATATATATATATATACAGTACTGTGCAAAAGTTTTAGGCAGGTGTGAAAAAATGCTGTAAAGTAAGAATGCTTTCAAAAATAGACATGTTAATAGATTATATTTATCAATTAACTAAATGCAAAGTGAGTGAACAGAAGAAAAATCTAAATCAAATCCATATTTGGTGTGACCACCCTTTGCCTTCAAAACAGCATCAAGCATCAATTCTTCTAGGTACACCTGCACACAGTTTTGAAGGAACTCGGCAGGTAGGTTGGCCCAAACATCTTGGAGAACTAACCACAGTTCTTCTGTGGATTTAGGCAGCCTCAGTTGCTTCTCTCTCTTCATGTAATCCCAGACAGACTCGATGATGTTGAGATCAGGGCTCTGTGGGGGCCATACCATCACTCCTTGTTCTTCTTTACGCTGAAGATAGTTCTTAATGACTTTCGCTGTATGTTTGGGGTCGTTGTCATGCTGCAGAATAAATTCGGGGCCAATCAGATGCCTCCCTGATGGTATTGCATGATGGATAAGTATCTGCCTGTACTTCTCAGCATTGAGGAGACCATTAATTCTGACCAAATCCCCAACTCCATTTGCAGAAATGCAGCCCCAAACTTGCAAGGAACCTCCAGCATGCTTCACTGTTGCCTGCAGACACTCATTCGTGTACGCTCTCCAGCCCTTCGGCGAACAAACTGCCTTCTGCTACAGCCAAATATTTCAAATTTTGACTCATCAGTCCAGAGCACCTGCTGCCATTTTTCTGCACCCCAGTTCCTGTGTTTTCGTGCATAGTTGAGTCGCTTGGCCTTGTTTCCACGCCGGAGGTATGGCTTTTGGCCGCAAGTCTTCCATGAAGGCCACTTCTGACCAGACTTCTCCGGACAGTAGATGGGTGTACCAGGGTCCCACTGTTTTCTGCCAGTTCTGAGCTGATGGCACTGCTGGACATCTTCCGATTGCGAAGGAAGTAAGCATGATGTGTCTTTCATCTGCTGCAGTAAGTTTCCTTGGCCGACCACTGCGTCTCACGGTCCTCAACGTTGCCCGTTTCTTTGTGCTTCTTCAAAAGAGCTTGGACAGCACATCTGGAAACCCCTGTCTGCCTTGAAATTTCTGCCTGGGAGAGACCTTGCTGATGCAGTATAACTACCTTGTGTCTTGTTGCTGTGCTCAGTCTTGCTATGGTGTATGACTTTTGACAGTAAACTGTCTTCAGCAACCTCACCTTGTTAGCTGAGTTTGGCTGTTCCTCACCCAGTTTTATTCCTCCTACACAGCTGTTTCTGTTTCAGTTAATGATTGTGTTTCAACCTGCATATCGAATTGATGATCATTAGCACCTGTCTGGTATAATTGTTTAATCATACACCTGACTATATGCCTACAAAATCCCTGACTTTGTGCAAGTGTACCTAGAAGAATTGATGCTGTTTTGAAGGCAAAGGGTGGTCACACCAAATATGGATTTGATTTAGATTTTTCTTCTGTTCACTCACTTTGCATTTAGTTAATTGATAAATATAATCTATTAACTTGTCTATTTTTGAAAGCATTCTTACTTTACAGCATTTTTTCACACCTGCCTAAAACTTTTGCACAGTACTGTATATATATATATATATATAGCCCTCGTAATGTCCAGGCATCTCAGGGCATTTCACAATTGAAATGAAACGATCACTAATGGGCCTGTGGTTATAATCGGTTCCTACGAAAAAGCGCACTTAAGCAAATACGTCTTCAATCTGGACTATTGAATTGTGTCAGCTTTCCTGAAATTAACTGGTAGCGAATTCCACAGGCAGTGTGAATAGAAACTAAAAGCTCTTGCCCCTGCAGGATTTTAACCAACTTTTTGGAATCACCAATAGATCAGCATTCTGTGATATGGCTAGGAAGATAGGGAATCAGCAAGTCTTCGAGATAAGGACAGTAAATATAACAAGATAGAAACAGGGGAAGATACAGCAGACAAGCAGTTCACTAGAATGACAAGCAGTCCACTAGAATGACAAGCAGTCCACTAGAATGACAAGCAGTCTACTAGAATGACAAGCAGTCCACTAGAATGACAAGCAGTCTACTAGAATGACAAGCAGTCCACTAGAATGACAAGCAGTTCACTAGAAAGACAAGCAGTCTACTAGAATGACAAGCAGTTCACTAGAATGACAAGCAGTCTACTAGAATGACAAGCAGTCCACTAGAATGACAAGCAGTCTACTAGAATGACAAGCAGTCCACATGAATGACAAGCAGTCCACTAGAATGACAAGCAGTCTACTAGAATGACAAGCAGTCCACTTGAATGACAAGCAGTCTACTAGAATGACAAGCAGTCCACTTGAATGACAAGCAGTCCACTAGAATGACAAGCAGTCCACTAGATTGTGCGATCCACGGCACTGGTGCCCATTGCACAGCTGCCCTTTATTATATTCTCGTAATAAGATCTATGATTCTGAACACCACAACTGCATCTGATATGTAAAACTAAATAAATCAATCAGACAATTCTTGAGCACAGCACTGGTGTGTGCTGGTTCGAGCTGGTGGTTTGCTAGTTTTCGGCTGGTTGTGCATTGTGCTTGTGGTCTGGCATGTTATATACTTCCTGGTGGACCAGTAAGAGGTCAGTAAATATTTATTTCAATTTGCAACTCTTTGCTGGTCTCCAGCAGTTGCTGCAAATTTCTGAGTCAGAACTCTGTTGTACATGCTGTGAATAAGTGTAATAATGCATGGGGTGAGGTCCACACTGTGGTTTTCTTTGGTAGGCAAGTTGAGTTATATATAACAGGTGAGAATTTGCTGCCCAAGTTTTCTATGTTACTGTTTCCTGTAAAGTGCAGCAGAAGCATGAGAGAGGAAAGCAGAGATTGTATTTTCTACAGAAAGAAAGGGATGACGTACAGTATGGTAGTATTTTTTTGTTGACATGTTCAACATAGTACTTTTAATTCAGCCTACATTTATTTCTCAAATATTCTACATTAAACTCAATGTTTGTTTTTTTGGGTATGGACAGTGAAATAAAGCAGTTTGATTGTGCGGTTTAGTTTGGTAACCCCCTTGCTTACATGCATGCAGTTGCATCCTCTAGGACAGTACTCTGTGTATAAACATTTAGACACACATGCTTGTCAGAGGTTAATCCCATCTGAGGAAGCTTAAAGGAGTTGTGTAAACTGGTAGCTGTCTGTGGCTCAGAGCTGTAGAAACAAAGACGGGGAGGAGAGAAGGGTTTTAGTTTTACTTTTATTTTCTTGTTTTATTTGTATACTCTTTTTGGGTTAAAGCTGCAACAGTCACACTATACTATAACGCTAATGCGTTATTTATTAAACCCAAACCTGTCGGAAATGGAAAATAAAGCAAGAAATATATTGACAGAAGAAGAATCCAGAATTAGAAACAGCACCAAATTCAAACTTAAAATGTTAATATAATACAAAGCTGCTGCTGCCAGATAGACATTATCAAGATTGTGGTATGCAAATTAATGTTATCAGTGGAACCAAACGAGTGCTGTCAGTTATATAGTGTCTTGTCAACTAGGTCATAAATTAGACACAGAGGAGAATAGAGAGCTGACTTCAAAAAGCATACACCCTGTATCATACACACCTCCACTTGTATTACACACAAATATTATTTTGGGCCCAAATCTCATTGATTGCAGATATCTTTAGAAATACTGAAAGACACTTTGTAAATTCAATGACAAATGCTTCAGACTAGTATACCAGTAAGTCTTCAGTGAAGCATTAGGAATTGTCTATTTTCCAAAAACGTCATTCATATGTGCAAAACTACAATAATTTGAACCTAACATGTGTTGCCATCTCTTCAAAGATCTGACACGTTAGACCGCTTTGTATTTGATTTTTTTTATTGGTATTTTGTTCAGAGCTGATCGCTTCCTGCAGATATGTCACTAGTTTGTTTCAGCGATGAAATCAGTACATTTTGAAAAAAATAGCATTGACATTTTTTTAATTAAAAAGCAGGACCATAATGTATGTGTCGGTTTTACAGGAAAAATGTAAGGCCTACGAAATTACAATCTTATTGTTAGATTTACTGGAATGAATTGGTTTGCTGTATGTACTATTTTGGCTTAAGACCCATATTTGCATACATTTTCATGGTAAACCAGAAACAAAGTGCACTTTTTACACAGCCTCAAGACACCCACTTCCCACCCCACTGTTTGTCCTGTTATGACTGTGCTGTAGTTCATGGCTGGTGCACTAAAAGATCAATTCATTATGCATGCATCATTGTCTGTATTGCTCCACTGCATTTTCGTTCTTTTCAGTGATGCATATTGAATTAGCTCAATGACTAATACAGAAAATATTGTATTATGCATTTGTTACCTCTCTGTGTTGTAATAGAAGGAGAAGACAAGGAGTTATTGTGAGATTAATGCAGATAACAGGGGAGTTTCAGGGACAACAACCACAGGACAAAAGTTTCTATAAATAATGAATGTAACCCAGATGTTCTTGAATATGTGACATTTGAATTGAGATGCATATCTGTTTGAGATAATGATTGATCTCAATACTTTGTCAAGTTTGTTCCTAAAGGATCCCAATGAATCAGCATCAACAACATTGTGAGGTAACCCGTGCCACACCCTCACCACTCTGTCTGTCCGAAGTCTGTCTCCACTTTATTTTCAGCTGTTTCCTCTGGTGTAGTTGCTGTGCTGTGCTTAAACTATTGGTCAGGGTTAATTATGTCAACCCCAATCAAGTCTCCCCTTATTCTTCTTTGTTCTAATAAATTCAGTTCATTCAATGTAGTAATAGTATTAATACTAGTACTACTACTACTACTACAGCTAATAATAATAATAATAATAATAATAATAATAATAATAATAATAATAATAATAATAATAATAGTTTCTGAAAGTAAAATGTTACATGCTACTATTATTTAAAGTATTTAAAGTCTCATGCAGTCTCATGAGACTACATGCAAAACACACCATTCATTTCATTCTGACTGTGCTGTTACACAGAAAGGGAAATGCCCAATATGCATGACATTTTAGTTTTCTGCAGTTCACAGCCCTTATCTGCTTTAAGAGCTGGCCCGAAATAGCAGAAGTGAAGCTTACAGACTGAGGGTTAATGTAATATATTCTATAACCCGTACAGGTCTCTTTTAATGGGACCCGCCTCACTCAATAATTGTGCACCTTGACAGCAGCACAACGCCTGTGTTGTTAGTGAATACATACAGGGGGTCTATTTTAATGATCGAAATACTGTACTGCCATCCTTTAGCTTGAAATCCCATTGGTGTTTTCCCCACAGGTTGATTCATTGCCTTTCTTGATAACGTCCCAAAATACAATACTAATGTAAAAATCCGGATGTATGTACGGGTGCTTTCGCATGATAAAGACAGCTCTTTAAATATCTGCCCATTCTCCTAATACAGACAGTGACAGTGACAGTGAATGGTCAGCTACTTCGTTATCACTAGGAATGTCTCCCGGCCATCACTCAGAGCATGTTAGCTTCTGCTTGCAGAACACTTCTCAACTGGGCTAAATATGCTGTTGTTGCTGTTGTTGGAAACGTAGGATGTTCTGTATTGTCTTTTGGCTAATGCTGATAGTTTAGAGTGGCTGTATTTAGATCTGCTGGTGTTTAGGTCATTAAAATAGGCCCCACTTTGTCTAAACCACGACCCCAGTGGACACCTATATAAATACAGTGCCTGTAAAGCATGTGTTTATTTATTTTAGCAGACGCCTTTACCCAAGGCGACTTACAGAGACTAGGGTGTGTGAACTATGCATCAGCTGCAGAGTCACTTACAATTACATCTCACCCGAAAGACGGAGCACAAGGAGGTTAAGTGACTTGCTCAGGGTCACACAATGAGTCAGTGGCTGAGGTGGGATTTGAACCGGGGACCTCCTGGTTATAGGCCCTTTTCTTTAACCACTGGACCACACAGCCTCCATGTGTGATTAAATGACTGGATTAGCTCCGCGGTTACTAGACCCAGATGATGTTACAATGGCTTAATTGATTCCAATCAGTAGAACTACACAAAGATACTTTCTGAAGAAGAAATACTTACATGTGGTTTGCTGTATTGGAAGAAACCCTTTAGATCAGGGGTCTCCAATCCTGGTCCTGGAGGGCCAGTGTCCCACTTGGTTTTTGTTCCAACTGTACCCTAAATTACTTAATTGGACCAATTACGTGCTTATTGGTTCAATTAATCACACAATGTAGTATTATAACTGAATAGAATACCACAGGGAGTATTTTCAGTGTTTCCTGCGGTCTTTAATTAACTCCTAATACACATCACTTCATATATATATATATATATATATATATATATATATATATATATATATATATATATATATATATATAGGAGGCTTGGTGGTCCAGTAGTTAAAGAAAAGGGCTTGCTACCAGGAGGTTCTAATCCCCGCTCAGCCACTGATTAACTGTGTGTGACCCTGAGCAAGTCAAATAACCTCCTTGTGCTCCGTCTTTCGGATGAGACGTAAAACCGAGGTCCTATTGTAAGTGACTCTGCAGCAGCAGTTGTGTTGCACAGTTCACCTCCTATTCTCTGTAAGAGTCTGTTAAATGACTAAATAATAATAATAATAATAATAATAATAATAATAATAATAATAATAATAATAATAATAATATGGTGTAATGACCGCAACTTTTAACTTCTTCACTGAGCTACTCACACACTCCATCTTCAACACTGCAGCCCAACACTCTAACCACTGAGCTGCTCAAAACCACTGCCTTCCACACGGCAGCCTAGCATTCTAACCACTGAACAACTGAAACCCACCATCGTCCACAATGTTTCCCAGCACTATACCCACTGAGCTGCTCAGAACCACTGCCTTCCACACTGCGGTGGTCAGGAAGATTAAAAGAACCCCATACAGTATCTCACTTACCTCGTTAACTCGGTTCCCACACACACCCACACACGGGCAAGCATGCACACCCACTCATACAGTTACTTTCCCAGACCACGAGAATACAGAAGTTGCCATGTGATTGTGCCACACACCCTTGCCACATGCTTATGGTTGGGATTTTCTGTTGAATCCTGTGGTCCTCAAGGCACCTGCTTTGTTTCATAAGAGCTGTATGCCCATGCAGTGTGCAGCAGGGACTCCCACAGGCTAGCTTCAGCTCTGCTGCTGTGCTGTGGGTGGAACGTTCCTGACACTGAGGTTAAAGGGGAGGTTCTCAGCAGCCAGCAGCTCGCTCACTCTCTTAACAATTTGGGACAAACACAGCTCTACTGTTAATGAAAAGAGGCTCCTGGCCCCTTCCTGCCATTCAATTCTGAACGCATCGCCGAACAAGGGGGAAAGCCAAGGAGCTCTGTTAAAGGTACAGAATTGTTGTGTCTTTGATCATTATAGTATATGTAGTGATGATTATTGATAGACTAATAATATAAATATTTATAGCAATTAATAAGGTAATATCCCATGTTTTTTTCTGTTACAGTGTCATACTTTTCGTAGGATTTGGGTAAGGGTAATACTTCTGTATCTTACTGGTACTGGTGCACCGGCATTATAAAGCTTTAGTAATACAATGTTATATCTAATTTAAGAATGTCTCTGTTTAGTTGTTCAGTAAAGGAGAATAAGCTGTTACCAGACCACATGTCAGATATATACAGTGCAGTTTTATTTGCTGATGCCTTTATTTAAGCTGAGCCCACTCCTCCCTGTAGGTGAGCCCTTAGTGGATCCCAAAGCTAGTTTATCTATTCCTGAAAGCTATTTATTCTGTTAAAAATGTATCTTTGTTGTGTATATCATTTCTCTCACCAGTTTCTATGTATTTAAAAAACAAGAATAGAGTAAACTCCTTGCAAACATATCTTACTGGAAAGGGACTAACACTTTTCAAAATTCCTCCAAAAAAAAGCTCCAAAATGTTGATCCTATCAAAGCTTCACATAAATAACTAAAATAATTAGAGTTCAATTTAGAAGCTCTTTCCTGCACGGCAGTTGTGTCTGACTATTTCTGTAACGTTGGCTGTTTGCTTTTCCTTTAACAAAACAAAGGACACACTTTACATGTTTAGTTAAGCGATAGTCTTTGGGAGCCTGAGCATTACCATGGAAATGAAGGTCGACCCGCCCTGCTCGGTTGCACAGGCTATTATGTATAATTTCCTAGTGGATGGATAAGCAGGTATGCTGTCCTTCTGTTACAGTGTGCTGAAATGGAGGGCTCAGTGAACCCTTCTAACCTTCTTGGGTGGTTATGCATGGTGGAAGTTTCACCTCTGTAAGGGTGTTCATATCAGACTGATGCAGGCTTGAATTCAGAGTTGACATTTCCCTGAACTCAAGATGAAATATAAATAGACGAGAATGTCCCTGTTGTGAATGGTTGGCACAGCTGTGGCTGGGAGGGGGATTAAACGCAGAAAACATTAGTTTAAATAACCTTGGTACACAATGAAATTGATTTAACCCAGTGTGTAAATTTAAAACACTAAATGAAGAATTCAGCAATAAAAACTACAGTAGAGGAATCTTTTTTGCTGTTGCCTTCATCACTTATCTTGATAAAGGCATAAGCCAAAACATGTGCTTTCTTCGCTCCATTTCTTTTCCTTATAGTTTTTGAAGATTGAGGTGTTGAGAGATTTCTGTAACGGCACCTTCATTATCTAAAATATCTTTCTCTGAAACACCATCCTGTCCCTCAGCCTGCAACACACTCAAGAATATACTCTGTACAGCTTTACTCCCAACATGAAAACGTTATTGAAGTCTTGCTATCATGCGCTTATCTATATAATCCGCAGGAAGAAACTGGAAAAATCCAGACATGTTATACAATAGCATAGAATGTCTAGGCTTACAACAATAGCCCATTGTGCATTTCTCTTATGTCTGACTGCGAGAAACCGAAATATCTTTTAAATGCATTCAAAACAGGGTGGCCTGTAGACTGTAGACGAACAACACAATCCGATCTGTCTTCCTCTAACACTAGCCCTAATCCTTTTCTGATACAATTGTGTACTTCCATATATTGTTCAAAAAGATGTACACATTAAGCACATTGTAACTATGTGTAATAACATTGTACTTATGTGTAAGTACACATGTATTTTAGTAACTAGAGTGTAAAGTGTTGCTGTTTGTTTTAGAATCAAACAGCAGTGCTAGGTAAAACTGGTCCAGCGAGGTCTGTTAACACAGTACCATCTGGAAGTAACAATAGCATATAGATTTCTGTGAGGCAGACTCTTTGTGCTGGATTGAAAACAAACACAACAATGAGGAAGCCTTAATAACGATGCACAGCAAAATTGATTTCATCATGGGAGTAAATTGGTATTTTCATCTTTTTCTAATGCAAGGGAAAAAAAACATAGAGTTTCTGAAATGGATAAGAAAAATCTACATCAGATTTGTAATTGTATTACCTATAGCTTTACCTTCATAATAAAGCAGACGACTGCAGCACTGGAACTTTGTATATGAGTAACAAACACTCGCCCACATACATCTACACAATGCAGGCACCCAAAGGTCACCACCCGTGCATGCGAGACGAGCATCCAATACTGGGAAATAGTTAATTGTTAAAATGATTATTAAAGTTATCAGTTTATCAATGACTTTTCTTATTTGTTAAATATTTCTAGTGAAGATTGATGAGTCAATCAGCAATATCAGATCTATATGTAGTAGATATCCTAGTATGAATGTGTGTTATGCAGTAGTGAGCTAAATACAAGGATGGATTTTTGTAATTTAGTGACTACACTGTAACAAACCATTAGAGCTCTAAAACAAATTTAGAAGCTCAGCGATCTGCAAGGAGGAATTTAAAAGACAAAACATAAAACCACACAACTTTTAAATTAAACTCTTCCAGTTGAGAAGTTGCTTACCTTAGACTCGGGATAGGGTTAGGGTTAGGTTATAGCGCACAAAAAATAAATACATTAAATAATAAAAACTGTGATTTTATTTTTCAAATCATTTTTAAATTGAAAAATAAAATTAAATGTCTTTCTCTTTCTACCTATTCAATGTGCAAAAAAATAATCGGTGAGAATAGATGGCTATTTTGGTTTGCTGGTCTCCGAGCCCGCCATCTTAACAAGCATATTAAGCAGGGGTAAAACTTTATTACACAGGATCACACAGGATTACACCCTGTATAGAACTAGCTTACTAACCTGTTTAAAGAATGTTGTTCATTTTGTGTTAACTGTCTATTAACAAAAATTGCACAGGATTTTGTTAACATGTTATCAAGTGACAATAAAGCATGACAAAAAATCTCTCTCTCTCTCTCTCTCTCTCTCTCTCTCTCTCTCTCTCTCTCTCTCTCTCTCTCTCTCATCCACTGGTTCATCCTGGTTGCATGGGGACATGGTCGTGGTTACACTGGTGTACTAGCTGTACTTAGAGAGTTTTAATGTCACTAGGATGTGATTGAAACTATACTAATTTGCTCTTTATCATGTACTGTAGTAGGGTTAAGACCACCCTTATAAAAGTTTAAAGGCAAAAGTCATTTATGTTTTATTATTGATTATGTGTTATTTTGTATTCCTTATTTATTGTGTTTGATGTTGTTTGCTGTGGTGGTGTGAGCCTCTTGCCAGCCCGTCATTATAAACGAAAATTTGTTCTCAATTGACTCGTCTGGATAAATAAAGGTTTTGATTGATTGATTGATTGATTGACATTAATCAGGCCTTCCGCCAGTACAGAGAAATACAACTGATGAGTGTCTGTGTTACTAAGAGCATGGCCATCACTAGTTATGAGGACACTGAGGTTATTATTATTATTATTATTATTATTATTATTATTATTATTATTATTATTATTATTTATTTCTTAGCAGACGCCCTTATCCAGGGCGACTTATAGTCATAAACAAATACATTTCAAGGATCACAGTACAAGTAATAATACAATTAACAGCAAGATAAATACAATGACTTTGGTTCAAGCAAGTACAAGTGTGACAAAGTACGATTCAATAATACAGCAGATAACAGTGTCAGTTATAGTTACATCAGGGTATAATTAAATACAAAATACTACAGATCATCAATGCTGATGCTCAGATCATCAATGCTGATGCTCAGATCATCAATGCTGATGCTCATGTAAAAAATTCTGATAAAGTACAAAAGACTCCTTCATTTTCTCTGCTGGTTTGCTGTGTAACATATATTTGGAGGTTGAATAGTAAATACTAAGCAGTCATATAAATACTGCAGCTAGAGCTTGAAACCTTGACCTGGTACAATGTCAGCTCTTTTATGTTTTTTACTCCCTTTACCTTATCCGGCAACTGTTGCTGATCTGTAGCATTCTGTTGTTCAACACATCGACCACACAAAATACATGGTTTCCTTTTATTTTTCGTCTCACTTCTCAAGGACACTGCAGATATTTTTCTTCATTTTTAACCGCTATTTTTCAGCAAAGAAAACAGCATTTCTCTGCTGCTTTGTATTCCAGACACATTTCTGAGGTTGTGGTCAGTGAGTTTGAGACAGATAAACGGTAAGCAGCGATATGGCTGCCGTTGTTTCTGGTTTTGTTCACCTGCTGTGGCGTGTGGGTTTGAGTGGGGGTCCCTATATTCCCAGGGTCTTACATTACAGCCTGTAAGCCATCTGCACACCAAAGAAGATTTTTTACCACTTTCAGACACAACATCCATTTCCTCACACTATGATTTATTTGTTGTGTAGATGCATAAGTGTCTCTAATAACTGTATTTACCTAGTAGTTACTTAATAAATCCATCTCTACTTACACATAATTACAATGTTAGTATGCATAATTACAATGTACTTCATGTGTAAATCTTTTTTGCACAATATATGGCAGTACACAATTGTATCAGAAAAGGGTTAGGGTTAGGGATAGGGATATTTATTTAGTGCAAAAAGAGTTACACATTAAGTACATTGTAACTATGCATAATAACTTTATTATTATGTGTAAGTACACATGTATTTACTAAGTAACTACTATATAAAGACACAGTAATTTGAGACACAATGTAAGTGTGACCATATTTTCGAACTTGTTCTCTGTATTTGTTAGTTCGAAACAAGAACTTGGTATTGTGCAATCTGAGTTCTTCTCAGTAGCCAGCCACATACCTCCGTGGTTTAGAAGGATGGAAAATGACAGCACCTTTTGTACATATGTATCAAAGGTTATAATACGAGCAGGGTGATAATCACTAGTTTAAGTTCCTGTTGTCAAAAGACCACTTAACTATAACTCTCTCAAGAGTCAGTCTAGGTGGACAGGCTTAATTATAATTATATTTATATACAGGTAGTGAACAAAAAATGGAAATACCAATGTAAAGTCACTTAATAGGGCGTTGGGCCACTATGGTATCCCGCTCTGTGGAGTTCTCGGCAGACTGTTTTTGATGAAACTGGCTGCTTGCGCCCAGGGTGAAATTTGCAGTCAATTGATCTGCAGTTGCTCGCCTGTTTTGCCTTGCACTTCCAATTAATGCACGGATATCACAATCCTGGAGTATGCGCTTCCGCCCACTGTTACCCTTTGCAGATGATGTCTTTCCCTATGAGTTCCATGCTGACATCACCTTAGACACCGTTGCTCATGAAACATCAGCAAGTTGAGCTGTCTTGGTCACTGAAGCTCCTGCCAAATGCGCCCCAACAAGCACCCCTCGTTCAAAGTCACTGAAGTCTCCTCTTGCAGCTATGCTGGCCATAATTATAGGCAACCAGGCCTGTCCAGCATTTTTATACATGACCCTAAGCATGCTGGGGTGTTATTTGCTCAATTAACACATGAGACACATATATAACAAGCTCAGATGTGTGTCTTATTAAACTCTCTCTCTCTCTCTCTCTCTCTCTCTCTCTCTCTCTCTCTCTCTCTCTCTCTCTCTCTCATATATATATATATATATATATATATATATATATATATATATATATATATAAGATAACATAGACTAGCTGATATTGTAACAACCACTTTTGTATTCTCAAGTGTAACATGGCTTACTTTACATAAACCGTATTGATACAGTTCACCCTGGGTATTAATAATCCTTTGCATCACACTGAGACACATCTTCTTCTAAATCCTGTAATAAATATTTCATAGCACATCTTTTGTGTTTTCACAGGACAGATCATGTGCTCAGTGACATTGGGGCGGATTTGTACATTTCTACTTCTTGTTTGCTTTCTGAATGACGGTAAGATATAATCACCCATCACTACTGGACAGGCGTGCAGGGGAGCGGTCAGATATTAGGGGAGGGGGAGTGGGGCAGCCGTGTGAGCAGGGGAGATTATAATTGTTTAAATACATTTTTAGTTCCTATGTTTCTTTTCAAGTTGTTTTCAGTATATTTAGTTTTCATATAATAATGGTGAATCAATATTTTCTTTTTCTTGGTGTTAGTCACTTTTCACCACTTAAAACCATAACACAACGGTTTGCTGAATGCAGAATAAATAAACAAGTAAAATAAAAATGAAAGTGGTAGATTTTCCATGATTCTCCTGTCACATTATTTATATCATTTTCTTTCTTGAAAAGTCTATTGCTTTGCAAAAAATATATATATTACAGGGATGGAAATAAGACTCCCATTACAGAGCAGTTTGATCCATTCCTGGTTTTACTATGAGTTTAATAAAACACATGTGCACTTGTTATATACACACTGTGGCTAATTAAGCTTGTATTAAAACCAGGAATGGGTGAAACTTCTATGCAATAGGAGCCTTATTTCCATCCCTGTATTGTGGTAAGAACAGTCAAACCAAAATGGCATGCACTTCTAACATTGTCAAGTTTGATGAGGTTTTCAAAAGCTTCCACTGGGACTACCTGCTTGTAATTCTTGAGGTCAGTTGCATCATTAATGTGTTATGGGTCTGCATACATTTTTGGTGCATTCCTGAGTCATTTAAATCCTGAAACTGTTTGCAAGACTACTGCAGTTTTGCATGCTGTTCATGAATATTCTATTGTTTGGGTGATTTCCTTCCCTGCGCTAATCTGTCCTGAAGCAGCAGCTCCCAAGATGTGTCAGCATTGCGCTAGCTGTATGGGGGAGGGGTCCTGGGTGTAGAGGTGTGACTTCAGTGGGGGCAGAAACAGCAAAGTGCCGGTCACATATACACAGTGCACAAGAACAATGACTAATAACCAGATACAAGGGGAATGTTTATTGAATCCTTATATAATCTGGCTCTAACAGTAGTTTAACGTTGTGCTATTAAAATTATATGCTTGTGTTGTATTATTATTTATACAGTAAAACCTTGCCTGCCAGCCACTTCAATATAAAGGCCACCCCACATTTTTACAGTACTGTTTCCATTCATTGACTGCAATGTAAAAACAATAGCAATATCCCCTTTGGTCGCTGCGGATATAATACATTACATTACAATCTCACAGTGCATTAATAGAGAAGAAGAACACATTAATATTGTAAAACAGGTACCATTCAAACACAACGATCAGGTGCATCTTGTGTGCAAGATCGTTCGATCTGAAGTGTTTTTTTGTTTGTTCGTTTTCATCTCAACAGGGAAATGCGAAAGAGACTTCCGATTCTGCGGTGTTAGAAATCACAGCAATGAGGTTCAGAAGCTCCAGCTGAACGTGACGCGAGGCTGCGGTGGTCTGACCATCTCAAGCATCGCGGATACCCTGTTCATCGGGGGGGAGCTCACTATCAGCTGTGTGAACACATTCAACATCAACCTGCCCCGGGGCTCAGGACTGGAGACTCCTTTCTGTGTGTACTGGGACGGGTTCCTGGACTTACTGCGGCTCGAATACAGCACAACTAGAAATTTTACTCTCTGTGGTCCTTCGACTCCGCAGACCACTTGTTGCACCGACTTATCCTTAAACAAGAACAGTGGCAGTAAATATGTTGGCATTCTCAATGGAAGTGTACGTGGAGATATTATTGAAAAGAATGCCCAAGAGTTCTATATCTTCAGAGGGGAAAGCGCTCGATGTGGTAAGCATGCCTCACTAACACCAGCATTAAAACTAACACTTATACCAGCACACACTTCAGCACTGTACGATTAGAAGACTGTTTGGAGTATATTTTCAGAACTTTTTACTCCAGTATTAAATTAACTTAAATTATATAATTAACTATATTGTTACAAAACTTGCTGCAAATTGCTTAATAACATAAAGAAAGCAAAACATTTTTTTTTGAGTTAATGCTTTGTAAAAATGCGTTGGCCCGCTGTGTGGTGTAAAAGGCCATGCGCACTGCAAGCAAGCAAGCGAGTTTCCTAACCGCGATATAAAATATCTAGCGTATGCATGTGCTTGAAAAGTAACCTCAATCTTGACACTAGCTGTCCTTGTCACATGCATGCATCATATATCTGGGCTGAGCTATTACTAGATTATCTTAAAATGACACCCTATTGTAACTGGGCTGAAACTGCTGTCATGTTTTATGACTACTATGTTTATTACAGACAAAGCACTTTGTGAAGACCTGATAAACACCAGAAATGGACAAACAGCTATGAAATCGGGGCGAGATGATGAGTAAGTGTGGCTCCAGTACAGTTTCTTTAATTAACTATGTGAGTCACTCAACAACAACACATTTTTATCATTAAATATCATTACTCCTCTTTATCAGTAAGAGGATGGATGTGGTGAGTCGATATCCAAATCAGGCCTTTGAAATTTGGAAGAAACAAGAGTAACAAAAAAAAAAAAAGTTTTTATATATATATACACCTGATTGCAATGTTTGTTCCCAGCTTCAGCCATCTGGTATCATTATTTATTTGAAATTATTTTATCTGCTGTTTAGTACAGAATATCATTGTGTTTTCTTCTTATCAGAACAGTAAGGTATGGTCATAGTATCGAAAAGGTAGTTTTATCTATAGACACACACATTTTGGATTGTGAGATATGTTTAATAAAACAAAGTCTGAGTGTGGCCCCTATCAAAGACTGCAAAATGCTAAGATAAGCAGCACCCTTTATGAAATACTGAGGTTTATCAGCAAGCAGGAAATTGCGGCTGAGGCACAGAAAATACAGTAAGAAGCAATGGGTACGATTATACTGAGGGGTAATTTTCAAAACCAAAAGGAATAGTGGTAATGAAGAGACACTGTGAAAATACTGTTCGCTAAGGGCACACTTGTTCCAATTGTACCTGTCAATGGGCTGTTACTGCAAAGAGGGTGGATCATAGAAATATGTGGGAAATTAATTTGGGTTAAAATGTGTGGGTCTCTGTGACAGGCTGGCTCGCAGTGGTGAGGTGTGGTGACGTCACGGACCAGGTAGTAACTGAAACCAAAACAATGGATGGGCAGGTGAAGCTGAATGCTATAGCACTCAGCTGAATTTATTAATAAACAAAACAAAACAAAAGATTTAAACAAACAAAACAGAAACCAAAGGGCACAAGGGCCAAACGAATAAGCAAAGACTGTTTAGAGTCGTTTTTTTAAATGTTATTTTTCCTCGCTCTCGCTCTCTCCCTGTACTCTCCTCTGTACACTCCACCCCGCAGCACGGGCAGCTGCAGGTTCTTATACTCTGGCCAAGGGGTTAACTAGTTGTTAATGATCTTATTACCCCTCGGCCAGAGTCTACACGCGTTTGGTAAGGATGCATGACTGTCAGCTAGTTAAATAATCAGTAGCTGATCAGTCATGCATCCTCACGGGGTTTTAAATTATAAGTAATAAAAGGCGCGGCGCTTTAACCCGCGCGCAAACAAAAATACAAATAATAATACATAGGGTGGGACACTCCGCCACACATGCCCCCTTGTGCGCAGCACACATGGCCTTTTCGGCCACCTCCCCCCTTAGTCCCCAAAGTCCCGGCTAGCAGTCCCGGCACAGGAACAGGGGCAGCAACGGGCCAAAGGTGGCGGCCACGGTGGGATGTCCTCCTTCCACCCCAACAACTGTAGCGTCCCAGTGGACCACGCACAGGCTGGCTCCTCTGGCCAGAAAAATTTTGGGGGTGGTCTCCAGACCTGCCCTCCCTTCTTCGTGGCCGGCAGCTGCCCTTCATGGGGCTCCAGCCACAATATTTCCTGCCGCGAAAGTGCGGCTGGAGGAGCTGGTCCCCCCCTTTTCCGTGGTCGGCCGCAAACAAAAATACAAATAATAATACATAGGGGCGGGACACTCTGCCACAGTCTCTCATGTTAAATGTGCAATGGTTTTTTAAAGGTATTCAGGATTTGCATGGTGCTGTAGAAATGGAATATGAAATAAAGCGCTGGGTGTGGGTTCCATCTCTTCAATCGTCTGTGTGTCTTAACCCTTTAGGTTGGAGAGGTTACTGATGCAGTCAAAGTTCACGGGAGACATGCGGCTCTTCGAACTGCCCTGTGGGATCCAGGCAACAGCCTTTATATTGGGACCTGATTTTAAGGGCAATACCGTGGTGCGACAGGTAAGAGGGGATTTTCTAGATCCGCGCTTTATTATAGATTAAGAAGTGCAAGGTTTACATGCCATTGGAAAAGCATAGGAGAGAGTAGAAAGCATTGTGAAAGCATGGTGTTTCACAGGGAGGTGTGGCAAAGCATTGTGAAAGCCAGGGCTTATTGAGGTAATGCTTGGCATATGTCTGGTTTACGCACGGTCATAGTGCATTGCTGTGGTGAGCAGTCAATAGTAATGTCTCAGGGTGCATTGCAGTCATTGAGCAGGTAGCTACTGTAGTGCAGCCACCTCTGCAGCACAAAGTGCTATTTAGCAGAGTTTGTGATTAAACATTTTTAGAGCGTCTGCTCACAACATTCAAGCAAGTCAGAAGGTGATTCTTGGGACTTTTGACAGTCGCTTCTCAGTATCTTCGGCTGTGAAAAGCACTATAGAAGCCCAAGATTGTTGCTGTGTAACTCTTTGAACACTCTCCTCCTCAGTGATGGGGAACCTGCGTTCCGTCACACACAGGCATCAGTCGTACACCGTGATAACGGCCCCTCTCCTTGTTCTACAGGAAGGCAGGTTCCCTGGCATCAACAAGCCCCCCTCCGTGTACATCCCCCCCACTCTGCTGGGAAACAAAACCAGGGCACGGAAAGCACCAAAAGTTGTCTGTTCATTTTATAAAAACAACAGCCTTTTCCAGGTAATGTAGCTGCAGCCATCTCTTCTCCCCCACATGTTATTGAATTCACAATACATTTATATAATTCTTCAGTGATGGAAATAAGACTCCCATTGCACAGCGGTTTGATCCACCCCTAGTTTTACTGTGGGTTTAATGATGAGCTTGAGCTTGTTACCTATACACAGTGGCTAACCAAGCTCCTATTAAAACCTGGCATGAGTGAAACTGATATGCAATAAGAGTCTTATTTCCATCCCTGTCTTTATAACTACTAATGTAACATACTGTATGGTTATACATATACATATATATATACAGTATATATATATATATATATATATATATATATACAGTACTGTGCAAAAGTTTTAGGCAGGTGTGAAAAAATGCTGTAAGGTAAGAATGCTTTCAAAAATAGACATGTTAATAGATTATATTTATCAATTAACTAAATGCAAAGTGAGTGAACAGAAGAAAAATCTAAATCAAATCCATATTTGGTGTGACCACCCTTTGCCTTCAAAACAGCATCAAGCATCAATTCTTCTAGGTACACTTGCACACAGTTTTTGAAGGAACTCGGCAGGTAGGTTGGCCCAAACATCTTGGAGAACTAACCACAGTTCTTCTGTGGATTTAGGCAGCCTCAGTTGCTTATCTCTCTTCAGGTAATACCAGACAGACTCGATGATGTTGAGATCAGGGCTCTGTGGGGGCCATACCATCACTTCCAGGACTCCTTGTTCTTCTTTACGCTGAAGATAGTTCTTAATGACTTTTGCTATATGTTTGGGGTCGTTGTCATGCTGCAGAATAAATTTGGGGCCAATCAGATGCCTCCCTGATGGTATTGCATGATGGATAAGTATCTGCCTGTACTTCTCAGCATTGTGGAGACCACTAATTCTGACCAAATCCCCAACTCCATTTGCAGAAATGCAGCCCCAAACTTGCAAGGAACCTCCACCATGCTTCACTGTTGCCTGCAGACACTCATTCGTGTACCGCTCTCAGCCCTTGGCGAACAAACTGCCTTCTGCTACAGCCAAATATTTCAAATTTTGACTCATCAGTCCAGAGCACCTGCTGCCATTTTTCTGCACCCCAGTTCCTGTGTTTTCGTGCATAGTTGAGTCGCTTGGCCTTGTTTCCACGTCGGAGGTATGGCTTTTGGCGCAAGTCTTCCATGAAGGCCACTTCTGACCAGACTTCTCCGGACACTAGATGGGTGTACCAGGGTCCCACTGTTTTCTGCCAGTTCTGAGCTGATGGCACTGCTGGACATCTTCCGATTGCGAAGGGAAGTAAGCATGATGTGTCTTTCATCTGCTGCAGTAAGTTTCCTTGGCCGACCACTGCGTCTACGGTCCTCAACGTTGCCCGTTTCTTTGTGCTTCTTCAAAAGAGCTTGGACAGCACATCTGGAAACCCCTGTCTGCCTTGAAATTTCTGCCTGGGAGAGACCTTGCTGATGCAGTATAACTACCTTGTGTCTTGTGGCTGGGCTCAGTCTTGCCATGGTGTATGACTTTTGACAGTAAACTGTCTTCAGCAACCTCACCTTGTTAGCTGAGTTTGGCTGTTCCTCACCCAGTTTTATTCCTCCTACACAGCTGTTTCTGTTTCAGTTAATGATTGTGTTTCAACCTACATATTGAATTGATGATCATTAGCACCTGTTTGGTATCATTGTTTAATCATACACCTGACTATATGCCTACAAAATCCCTGACTTTGTGCAAGTGTACCTAGAAGAATTGATGCTGTTTTGAAGGCAAAGGGTTGTCACACCAAATATGGATTTGATTTAGATTTTTCTTCTGTTCACTCACTTTGCATTTAGTTAATTGATAAATATAATCTATTAACATGTCTATTTTTGAAAGCATTCTTACTTTACAGCATTTTTTCACACCTGCCTAAAACTTTTGCACAGTACTGTATATATTATACATATTGCGCAAAATGCATCCTGTCTAGCCCTGTACCTAATCTCAGCGGCAGAAGGAAGTGAGTGTGCAACAAGTGCTTTCATTTTTCCAACTGTGCGGTGGACATTTCAAAGGTTAACCGTATTTCTTCCCCTTAGTTCCCTCTTTTAAACTGGTTCAATCAGGTGTGTGTTCAGACAGGTGAAGTCATAGTTCTCTCATAACTTGCAGCTTCTAGAGTTTTGAGGGAACAGTGCTCACCGCTGCAGTTCCCATATTAGTAAGGTATTGCAAATAGCGCCTCTAAGGAGTGTGCACTGAACCTCAACGCTGTACATGTTGCAGGACAAAAACAGCATGATTTTAAACGGGGATGTCGTTGGGCTGACGGTTGAAAACGAAGTCATCGCAGACCTTGTTGAGCCAGTGGTTTTTACCTTTTTTCACAAGAAGCAGCCAGTAAGTGTCCACCATTTTTAAATAAACCCAGTTGCAATAGTTTATAAATGGACTGATTTAAATGTATCTGTAGATGGTGCAATTTAGGTTTTAAATGATCTTGTTTAGAAAGTCAAGCGTGTGCTAAAGGGCTAGTGGAAGCAAGACAATCAGAACCTCATCAAAAAGACATACACTGACGTCAGTGGCACTGTGTGCTAAGGTTCGATTGGAATAGGAATATGATTGCAAGAGGGTAAATATCAGCGTTTGCACATCTCCAAGTGCATTTCAAGTACACAGAATATGAAACGTCCATGAGCTGTCTTGTCTGACACAGATACATACTTCCCACATCAGAAGCTTTTACTTTCTATTTAGGGCAGCAGTATAGTCTTTGTAAACCACATCAAAGGCCCAGTATAATGTCATGTCTAAATAAGGATCTCTTTTTCTGTTTAGTGCACTAATTCAGCTCTCAGCTGAAGGTTCTAACACAACAGTAGCAATGCATTCACTGTAGTAATCAGACCCAGAGTAATAGTCTCTCAATGGGTCCTCTCGGGATACCAGGTTCAAGTAGACCTGCAGCCATTACCTGCAATTAACCTCTGCTCCAGACACTTATGTTACTGTTTTGCAAGTTGTTTGATTCTCAATTGTTTGCTTCTCATTTCCTACAATGGTCATTTTTAAAGAACTTTTTTTTTTCACTGGTTCCTATTGTATACATGTTTGCATTATTATACAACATACTTTACTCGCAAGATGTTTTCATTACGTTACCAGTCATTGTAGTTCAGGTTCTGCTGTTAGATATTTAGATCTGACATAGAGTGGAAGCTGGAGTTATATTGACCGCTGACAAATAGGCTGCAGAATTGAAGAACCTGACGTTATTTGGTGCTGCTATTCATAGTGAAACTGAGATACAATCATGTGTAGCTCAATGGGGCCATCTAGAGGCCAGCAGCAGCAGTGCATTCACAAACACTGATGCAGTAAAAAGCCTGTAATAGAAGTTAACGCTATTTTGTTCATTTACTTTCTAGGAGAATATGACGAGAACATGTGTTTTCAGGGATGTGCTGCCAAATGGTAATTTTAAAGAACTGTTACATGTATTTTAACCACAACGGTAATGTCTGTGTAGTGGTAGATGATGCACTGAGTTTCTGTGCATTTACAGCTGTGTGTCCTAATGCTTTTTGAACATTCAAAATGAATAGTTTTTTGTCAAGAGTTTTCCTGCATCCGTGGAAAGATTGAATCAGTGTTAAATAAAAGGAAGAGATACATTTTGTTGTTTAGAAAAAATAACATGATTACCGAATATCTTTAGCTCTGCATTTCAGTTTTCAGTGGTCCAACAAAATGTTTGAAATAAAATCATAATTTTGTTTGTTTTTACAACATTAATTGTGCAATTGGTAGTTAATGTAACCAGTTTGTTAAATGGCATGTAAGCTAACCCATAGATTGCTCCTTCAATTAAAACAAACTAATCTTTGTTTCAGAAGGGAAAATGTTTTGGAATGAATCGGGTTGTAAAACTTTGAAGAGTGACACTGAAACTGCATGTCATTGCGATCACTTGACCTATTTTGCAGTGCTGTTGGTAGGTATAATCATTTAGATTTTGTATTGGTACATTTATGCATCTGATAACTGTAGTAGCATGCATGCAAGTTTCATTAACAAAGTTTGATAAAGTTACTGTTCCAAACAAGAATTAAATGACGCAGGGGCTTGGAAGTAGTTTTAAGCTTTTTCTTATTTGATTTTAGAATTGTAACTCCTATTTGTAATTTCCTTCCTGAAAACAAAAACAGTAATGTCAGTTTGAACAGCTTTGAGAATCGGACCCTGTGTGTGTTGGTGAATTGTGGTACTTCATCACAACACACAGATTGTGCTGAATGTACTGTGTGGTTAAAGAACATGCAGGATCAGGCAACACAGCAAGCTGCATTATCTAATAAATCAATATGTCAAAACTGTGTGTGTGGCAGCAGAGAATCATGAACAGCAACACTTGAAGCTACCACAAGTGGGAACTGATGTTCAGTTTAATGATAACTTCTGTCTGTGGTTAGGAGCTTTGCTAGTTTCACTTTGTTTTTTTTTTCTATTGCAGGAAATTTCTAATAAGCCTGTGCACAATCTGGAAGCCCAGACACACATCACCTACATCGGATGTGGGATCTCTGCCTTCTGCTGCGTTCTCACTATCTGGCTGTCTTTGTGTCAGAGGTATTTGTTTTAATCAGTTTGAGTGTCGGGAGTCCACTTCACTGCAGCACTGCAAACTGTATGACGCATTCCTTCTATAGAGATCAGGATCCAAGTTCATTTACAAGGTGGTCTCTGATGTAATGCGGTTTGACTACACTAAACAGAGCAGCTGTTTTTTGTTACCATGATATAGGTTTGTCACATTTTTTATAAAGACTACAGCAAAAGTTGCATGTTGCAGACTGAAATGATGTCATGACTTTTCTGCAAATTCAATTCCTTGCAAACTGCTGATCCTTTCATTTTTTTTCTGCAGGAAATATACTTCCGACAAATCCAGCTTGATCCACATGAACCTAGCCGTGGCTCTGCTCCTGCTGAACGTCAGCTTTCTTTTAAATATGACTCTGGCTTCTCTGTGTAATGAAGGAGTGTGCAGATTCCTGGCCCTCATGCTGCATTACTCCCTGCTCTGCTCCTTCACCTGGATGGGAATCGAAGCCTACAATGTCTACAGGCTGCTGTGTCAGGTGTTTCGCACGCACACGAGTCAATACATGCTCAAGCTCTGCCTTGTGGGCTTTGGTAAGTAAAGAAGCGAGTGCATCTGAAAGGGAGAACCCTACCCTTGTACATGTTTCCCATAGTAAAAGCATAGCAAAATGTAATAAAGCACAGTGAAAGCATGGTAAAGCATAGGCAAGCATTGTAAAGCACAGAGAGGTATGGTAAAGCATAATTAAAAACATGGCAAACCAGGATAAACTATGGTGAATGCATAGTATAATCATGGGAAAAGAATGGGAAAAGTGCACCTATACCATGCAAAACTACCCTGGTAAACTTGTATTACCAACCAACTCCAGAGAGGTCCCCAGTTCAAATAATAAATAGATCTTCTTCTGTGTAAATGAATTGAATAGACACCCTGTATTTTGTTTCTTACCAGGTTAAGTGCGATGTGTTTTCTATCACTGGTGTTTACAGTGTACATTTAGCAGTGTTTCCTACAAGGTATTTTATTTTTTGGAGCGCTGGAAAAACCTTGCCGTTTTTAAAAAGTGTTTCTGCTTGTTTGTGATCATAGTGCTCCCTGCTGCTTTTGCCATTGGATTTGTTTCAGGGGGGGTTTATGGTTCGTATCGCATCCCATCCTCAACAGGCACTGAAACAACAATGTAAGTCCAACTCACCAGTGAGTTTGATATAAATAACTAACAATACAAGGACATGTGTAGTGCATACCTTTGTACAGGTTTGCTATAGTGAAAGCATGGTAAAGCATATGGCTATGGTCAGACGTTTTGCATCACCCTATAATTAACACACGAAAATTGAAAAATGTGACATTTCAAAACCCTAACATAAAATGCTGTACTCCTGGTATGGCTTCCGGTAGACTATTTTGCAATATCATTTTGTAGTTTATTGATTACATGATCTAAATTGTGTCCATATAGTTTTTTTTTTTTTTTAATTGTCTCAATCCTAAAATTTAGGTGAACGTTTAAGTCAGATTAACTGTATTTTCAATTAAAAACATGTAAGCAATGGGAAGTTATTACAAGGGTAACAAAAGGTAATATAAATGGATGTGATATGCAATTACATTTTCAATCGACATTTGGTTAACATTACGCAAGAAACCAGCTATTGCATATTTATTAAATATTAATTTAATATGCAATTGCATATCTATTTAATTTATGCCACGCAATGTAAAGCATTACCAGAACCTCTCTACGTCACCAGCAGTCCCATCACACACAGCAGAAGAAAGATACAAAAGAGTGGAGCGCCGGCTTATTGATATGCATGTGGATTTTTTATTTGTATTCTTGTTAAACAGGTGCTGGATACTGCAACCGCTGGTCCATTACATCACAAACGTTGGGTACTTTGCTGTGATTTTCCTCTTCAGTACCTCCATGTTGGTGGTTACAGTCGTCAAGATCAGACATGCAGAGAAACAGAAATGCACTCCAGAGAGGAGTTCCTGGAAGCTGGTCTCCTCGGTGCTGATGCTCACCTGTCTGTTTGGAACCACCTGGGGGCTGAATTTCTTCTCCTTCACTTTTACTGGACAGCTGTTATCCACCATCCTAAACTCCCTGCAAGGTGGGTACAGCATTCACTTCGCCAGCTTTATTTTACTCACCTCAGAACACAAGCTGTGTTTATGTAGTTTGATACCTTACATTTAGACTTTATAAAGACAAAAGTAAGTTATCTTAACAATAAAGGTAAAGAGAAAATTAAAATAACAGGTATAGATGTCAAGTTAAAAATGCTTCAAAAAATGACAAAGCTCTGGGCCGCTTGCGGGCAGGCCTGCAGGCACCTGGCCAGTCTACAGGGGTCGCTGGTGCGCGGTGAGCCGAGGACACCCTGGCCGACCTAAGCCCCCCGGGCGGCGCTCTGCCAATTGTGCGCCGCCCCCTGGGAACTCCCGTCCACAGCCGGCAGTGGAATAGCCTGGACCCGAACCGGCAATCTCCAGGCTATAGGGCGCATCCTGCACTCCACACGGAGTGCCTTTACTGGATGCGCCACTCAGGAGCCCCCCGGTCTGGTGATAAAGGTTTCCTAAGCTTTTGCACCAAGTTCAATGTGTCCTGTATTTTTACATGGACTAAATACTTCTACAGTAATTGCATTTCTTTCACTTTTTAAACTGACTTAAATGCTGTATGAGGGACTGCTCTTCAGTTCCAGGTGTCTGCTGTAGAAATATCAAATGTTGGCTAGATCAGCCAAGAGTCTTTATAAAAGTAAGAGCCAGCAACAACTCGTGGTCTTGAACTTTAGATCAATTTCCATTTGTAATGCACACCTGCACACTAGATGGCGCCAGTGCTTGCTAATTAAATGACACTAGCTGATGTTACGCATATCTATGGCAGGAACGAGAACTGAAGAGGAGCTCCTGGACTCATAGGCAAAGCACTTCACAGCCTTATCAAAAATTGTTTAAAAAAAAACCACACCATAATAAGATTACAAACCTCATAAAAAGGTACAGGAACAAATTATATTTAAAGCTACTTAACTAAAAAGCAAGTTGTGAAGAACTGAAATAAAGTATAATATTCTTGTCAACTGTTATAGACTGTTTGTTATGGAAGCATCCTTTACACTTATACTGGTCAAATTTACTGTACTTGTTCAGCATTGCTGTGCAGAGCCCATAATTAAGATCCCTGTGAGAGAGCAGAGTACAGAGTCTATTCAAACATTCCCAATTCAAACTCATTGATTTTCCCCATTATTTGTCTTGCAGGTTTCTGCCTTTGTGTGCGTTACTTCCTTATGAGACCCAAACAAGGCACCGGTGGATCCAGGTTAAGCAAGTTTTTGTTGGGTTCTTCATCCAGTAATGCTGCAGAATCGAAATCACTGAACTCTTAGTAGTACACGCACATGTGCATCTTCAGATCATGCTACGCTGGTTCAAGAGAGCTCTTTTGTGTTAAATGCATCTGTTGCCACTACGCCTACAACAGTAAATATGATGGCATTTGAATAGAAATACATTGTCAAACCCTTAAAATACACAAGCAGAAAATGGCATTATCAAGCCCCAGAATTCCGACTGAAGAGATTCTGTGAATTTAGAACAAAAAAAACACATACTGTACTATGGCCAGCAGGTGGCGCAGAATGTAAATAATAAAGCTATCGGGGAATGCTGTTTCTGTTTAAAGCAGCATTTTAAAGCTCTTTAGTTGTGCATTGTGCTGAATCCTTTTACTTTCCTTTTCTATGCTGTCTTAAGCTATCTAACATTCTAACGTGCAATAAATGTTTTTGTTTAACTGTGGGGGAGGGGGGTACATTTTTATTAGTTTTTTCACTGTTAAGTTTTACCTATTATTTGTGAAAATTAAATTTATTTTTCAGTTATTGTTTGAATAAAAATGGTTGTTGTCTTAATAATATATATATTTTTAATAAAGTTTATAAGTATGATACATGTTGTTGTCCACGTATTTTTCCAGAGATTTGTTCTTTTCAATGGGAACCGTGGAAAACATCCATAACTGTATAGCAATTCAAAACAGCAAAGCCCATCCGGTATTGTCTGCACAATGGGCCCGTTTCAGAAGGACTGTTTTTAGGAATATTTTATTTAAAGTCTATGTAGAGTATTTAAACCAGGTTCAGTGCAGTAATCCTGTTTCAGAAAGGTTTTTTTTAGTTGATTCTCATGTTTCGAAGCACAGGTTAACCCTAAGAAATTGCTTCTTAACACCCTTTAAAGAAAACATTATTGAAATCAGTCCTCAAAGTCTAGTGAATGGAACGCTAGCATGCATACATTTTTTCACATTAAACAAATTCAACTTGTTAAGTCACCTTTCTGCTCCAGATCTGGAGTTCATAGTAAATCCAGAGTTTTGTTTTTACACTGTGTTAAGAGTCTTGGGAGAAGTAAGGGGAGGTTTTTGAAGGAACATTTCACAACATACTGACTGTATTACCAAAGAGCTACTGTACAATCAACGTGTTTCCACTGCGCTGGCGTTCACTTCATTTCTTAACTTCTTTTTCCATAGGGTTTTGTTGTTCGGGGGTAACTATATATCCTGATGGTATATATTGGAACTTTATGTCATCTGTCTTTTCATAATATTTCCTTCCTTACCTGTTAAATATCCTATGGTACATTTTCTCCATCGTACTTTATTGTTTAAATCAGTATCTACAATTCCTTAAAAATGTTCCAGTAAAATGCCAACCACTTTACAGTAGAGGGAGGAGGGGTGGGCTAGAATTTCTGAAGACGTTTGCGGAAGAAGGGGAATCCTGGTGTCGTTCCCCCCCCCCCCACATCCATGACATTTCACTTCCCCTTATCGCTGGATGACTGGGAGTCATCAGTAACTAGTGTGAGAGCTCGGCCACGTTCTCAAACAGTTCAGCAACTAACCAGCATTCAAAACAGACAATAGAACGGTCCCAATAGTGAGTCTACAGTACCAGACCAATGGCATCCTCGAGTTCATACCAGTCAAACAGCTTTTCCATTGAACTACAATAGGGTTTGCTTCCTCAACAAAAAAGCAACACAAATAAAAACATGGCTGTCCACTTTTTGAAAGCCCATTTCTCAAACATAGTGGAGTGTTGACAGAGCCTACGAGCGAAACGTGTTCCTGACTGAGAACTGCACTTTTTTATGTTTTTCATCTGAAATAAATTAAATCGTTTCTAAGTTAAATATAAACGTAGCAGTATTCCAACATTTGATATTCCGACAGTACCAGTATACAATTCATAGAAAAGGTGCAGAAAAACCAACACATTTTTTTTTGGTTTGTTTTTTTGCTCATTTCCAGTCATTCTGTAAGTCATTTCTTGTTTCTATCATTTTTGCTTCCACGTTGGTAGTAACTGGATTGTATTTGGGGTACCACTGGACTTGTGGGACTACCTGCTCATCAAAATCTGCATATTTAAAGTGGGGACAAGATCTATTCAGAGAGACCGTGGATTTTGATTCTTTGCTGAAAAGTTTTGTATCATAGTAGTTTTTCTCCACCTTTTATACTAACTTTATAATGAATATTTGTAATAAAGCCTTCTATTTTTTTGGTCACTACTAAAAAGAAAAAAAAAAAGCTTGTTAGTTTTGGGTTAACAGATCCCAGAGAAGTCTTGAGTCACAAGCACAAACAGTAGATTCACATTAGACTTGGATCACAGACCAATCATAAACCTGTCCAATATTGTAGCTGGCCAAGTATCAAAACCACCACATAAACCAAAGTGTTAGTAAATACGCTCCCCAACACAGCTATGAAAAACAACTTGGAGCTTTCAGTATCATGAAAAACTACAACCACGGCCTACAAAAATAGTTTCTACATAGTTTCATGAATACCGGACAAGTGTCTCTCTAAATGTAACCTTCAACAGCTCAGGCAAGTGCACAGAGCCATGAACCCTGCACATAATCAGCTATAACTGCTGGGTTATGGGTTAACGCATCTCATGTCTGGAAAGAATTGTGGAGTCTCTGGGCGGTGTTACATCACTTGGGTATTATGTGCTATACAAAGGTCAGTCAAAGCGGAAGTTGATTGCTTCACTATACACAGTTTTCTTTGTTTTTTTTATAATGGAGTACTGTACACTGTGGGTTATTTGTTTCATACCACAGCTACACATGCTGTCCTCACTGTTTAATGGTTACCTATTTAAAACATGGATTCAGTTCTACTGTTTTATCACTGTAAGTGTGCAACCTGAGCTAAGTGCAGCCCAATACACCTAAGTTTTAGGGCTAGTTTAAAGGGTACATAACTTTTTATTTTATTGTGTTACATGTTCCCATGTGTTGCTACAACTGTTTACGTAAGATGTGTGTATTGTTTTAATTTTTTGTCTTTTGTTTACATTTTGATCACTTTTTAAAACTTTTAAATTGCATTTCCTGCCTCAAGATGGCTTCTCATGTACCCGCATGGACCTCTCAGAACTACATTTCCCATCATCCTCCTGCTCACTGGTAAATCCATCTCAGTTACATATGTGAGCAAGAGGACAACATCTGCCCTACGGAAGAGAAGATGGCTTGCTCTCTATGCACTCGGAAACACACTGTTGTAGTCTTATAATTTACATTTAAATGGTGGAGATTCCTTATTAAATGACGGAAACACACTGTTGTAGTCTTATAATTTACATTGAAATGGTGGAGATTCCTTATTAAATGACTGCAGCATATTTACAAAACAGAGGCACTAACAGCTTGAGAGTGCTGAAGACTCAAGACCTTGAATTACATCACCAAAGTTGTTTGCCATGGTATTTTTGAATGATATTTGTGCAGTTTAACAATGCTTTTTCCACAGCTATATTATGCATTTCCCATAGTTTACCCTGGTTTGCCATGTTTTCTAAGATGCTTTATGATACCTTGCTATTCTTTACAATGCTTGCCTCTGCTTTACCATACTCTCGCTGTGCTTTATTACACTTTGATGTGCTTTTACTGTGGGAAACGTTTGTAAGGGTTATCTTTTTTCAAAAACCACAGATGAATTTATGAGAAGCGCACTGTCGTTATCATATGCACTCTGCTGGTTGTAAAGCTGTGCAAGGGAGAAGTTATAAAGACTCATTCAGCCTCCTGGAGTTAGTGGAAATGCATTGAAGTGTGACATGCTTTTGGGGCCACATGTTACCTATAGAATACAATGGTTCGGTGAATCTCATGAGCATTTGCATTTATTTATTTATTTTTTACTGAAGTGTATCCAGGTAAAATCAGATCAATGTGTAGCACGCTGTAGAACCCAGCAAGCTGAGTTTACTTTTAAAATAATGATGAAACCTATTGCTTTCAAAAGGTTAAGTAAGGGATCTCAATACAACTTGTCCATAGTAATGCCTTACAGATCATGTAACTTGGATCATTTCAGTTCCAGTAAATTCCAGCTACTTAGACCAAAAACAGCTCCAATTTCAATTCTGCTGTATATTAAATGGAGGAACCATTTAGAGGCGACAGTGTTTCAAATTGACCAGCTGCAATCTTTATTAACATTATAAGTCACATACCCGTTGAATCCTATTAGCAGCAACTGCACTTATAATATCCCTGAGAGTGTAGATCTGCACTCAGAATGTATAATATCACTGAGAGTGTAGATCTGCACTCAGAATGTATAATATCACTGAGAGTGTAGATCTGCACTCAGAATGTATAATATCACTGAGAGAGTAGATCTGCACTCAGAATGTCAATGAATTTAAAAAGTTTAAACCACGACCTTAATTTGAAATGTTTAAAAACACATTAAGAGGGTTAATATCATCTTTCCATCTGTTTTTTGTTTAGGTTTAATAACTTATAATATGTTTTTACAGTAAGTGTTTGGTGGCTACCTCTAATCACGTTGAGAGGGTCCTTTCTCTTTGTGTGACGGACCTGTGTGTGAGAAATACACTCTCATCGTGATTAGAGGTTGAACACTTCTAAGCATTTACATCAGGCTTATTGTTCAGAGTACTAAATGCATTTAAAGTTCAGTCAAATAAAACTAAAGAAGGTTAAAACAACACAATAAAACTGAGGCAGGGTGAAGGCCCTGTCGTGCATGGGGAGGTGTTTGTGTGGGGAATATTGGGCTGGCATGGAGGGGGTTAAATTTCTCCCTGTCAAGAAGTGTGGGAATAATACATGATTCAATGATTAATTAGGCTCCAGCCACGGGTGTATAAAATAGGTGTTCACGGGTGTTAGGGAGGATTAGAATTGATGTTGGTGATAGAGGTGGAGGTCTGTGTGTGTGTGTGTGTGTGTGTGTCTGTGCTTGCGTGTGTGTCTGTGTGTGTGTGTCTGTGTGTCTGTCTGTGTCTGTGTCTGTGCTTGTGTCTGTGTGTGTCTATGTCTGTGTGTGACTGTGTCTGTGTCTGTGTGTGTGTCTGTGTGTCTGTCTGTGTGTGACTGTGTCTGTGTCTGTGTGTGTGTGTCTGTGTGTCTGTCTGTGTCTGTGTGTGTGTCTGTGTGTCTGTCTGTGTCTGTGTGTGTGTCTGTGCTTGTGTCTGTGTGTGTGTCTGTCTGTGTGTGACTGTGTCTGTGTCTGTGTGTGTGTGTCTGTGTGTCTGTCTGTGTCTGTGTGTCTGTCTGTGCTTGTGTCTGTGTGTGTCTATGTCTGTGTGTGACTGTGTCTGTGTCTGTGTGTGTGTGTGTCTGTGTCTATGTCTGTGTGTGACTGTGTCTGTGTCTGTGTGTGTGTGTCTGTGTGTCTGTCTGTGTCTGTGTGTGTGTCTGTGTGTCTGTCTGTGTCTGTGTGTGTGTCTGTGCTTGTGTCTGTGTGTGTGTCTGTCTGTGTGTGACTGTGTCTGTGTCTGTGTGTGTGTGTCTGTGTGTCTGTCTGTGTCTGTGTGTGTGTCTGTGCTTGTGTCTGTGTGTGTCTATGTCTGTGTGTGACTGTGTCTGTGTCTGTGTGTGTGTGTGTCTGTGTCTATGTCTGTGTGTGACTGTGTCTGTGTCTGTGTGTGTGTGTGTGTCTGTGTGTCTGTCTGTGTCTGTGTGTGTGTCTGTCTGTGTCTGTGCTTGTGTCTGTGTGTGTCTATGTCTGTGTGTGACTGTGTCTGTGTCTGTGTGTGTGTGTGTCTGTGTCTGTGTGTGTGTCTGTGTCTGTGTGTGTGGCTGTGTTTCTTATTTCATGTTTCGTGTTCTGTGCTGTGCTGTCTGTTGGTTTATTTTTCGTGAGTTTTTGTAAAACCTTTTGTTTTGGCCCTTGTGTCTTTTATTTTGACAAGTGTGTTTTTGTTAGTGTTTGTACCGTTATATTTGTGCTTATTTGTAATGTAATTGTAATTGTAATTAAAATCAGAGCTGGTTCACGCCCACACCACAGAAGGATATATTTCATTGGATTTTACTTAAATCATATGCAATATCATGTGTAGTTCCAGACACATACTTGCCACATTGAAATATGGCAGTCTGGTTATGGGGTTCAATATGAGCTCAGATTCTCAGTTAGTATTTAATTCAAACAGTTTTTGGTACAGTATATATGTTATATACAAGAGGTTCTGTATGACAAATGGATTGCTTGTGAACCGTTGAACCAAGCCCCAAAATACGGCGATTCCGTCACAGATGGTTTCAGATTTTATAAACAGGTTAGGCAGGTTTCAACATTCAAAACTTGGTTCAAAAACATGTGTTGCATAAAGAATAAGGCCAGTTCATCCTCTCAAGATACAGTTTGTTAGGAGCATCTATGTAGGTGTAGGCCCCGCAGCGACATTTCCACAACACCCTTTCGTGTTAACCCGTTGAGTGCCAGAATCAGTTGGAGTCTCTCCGCTTCTTCAAGCGTTTCAGTTGAATTTGTTCTGCGGTATGTCTTGATTATTGCGCTGAGTGGTGATTTTGGTATTCCATATTTCATTGATACGGTTCTGTTGCCATTTCCTTTGTTGTAGTTTGTGACCAGTGTTTTTTTTCTCAAACGTGAATCCAACTCCTTTATCTGAACATCACTTTATAAACAGCTTAATTACGTGTAATGGTTTTCAATCAATGAATATGTCATTCTGGTTATTAATTTTGCAATACTCTACTGACCTGTAACACCTGTCATCTTGGATAAAGGTATTGGCCAAATAAATAAATAAATAAATAATAATAATAATAATAATAATAATAATAATAATAATAATAATAATAATAATAATATATTTTTAATTCGTTTTATTACATTTTTTTTTACAGAGGTTTAATGTAAAGGTGCTAATACTTTTGTGCTTTTTATATATATATATACAGATGGTTAAACTATCAGTGTTTTTGGTCTTTGTCCTATTAATTAGTTGCTAATGTTCACACATGCTTGTATTTAACATATTTTCTTGAATGATTTTATGTTAAGAGTACGGTGCTAATACTTTTGGCAAAGAGGGTATATCGCATGGGCGCTGTAATTAAAATGTAATCGCAATGTTGCTCACAGATAGTCGTAATGGTACTGCAAGATTTCTCTTCCCATCACTGCAATTGTGTAACATCAAACACTTTCCATATTTGTATACGATCTTAAAATTCAAAAACAACAGAACGTCGTTATAATAACTGGAGCTTCAGCATTTTTGGAAATAATGAAATCATTATATTTACTCTGAAGTGAGCACTTTCACTTTGAAAACATTTCATTTTACAGGGAAATTTTTTTTTAAAAAAATGTCCCTAGATTGCTTCCATTCTACCACAATGTATTAACAATCGGAAACACGTTCTGTTGAAGAGAAAGCTAAAATAAATTTAAAAAAAAAAATCAGAATTAAATTCCTATATGGTAACTAACTGCTGATCGCAAACCAGTTCTGCAGATACAGCTCTGGCAAATTTTGAAATACAGCTTCATACAACAACAAAAAAGGGGAATTCTGAAACGAGTCCGACAGCCAATCAGAGAGGGGGTAAACACCGTGAATCATCAGAATGGAATGCGTGCTTTCTCGTCTTTTCTTCAAACTGTATTAAGCAAAGCAGCAAGTGGTTGAATTCAATTTGCATCACTGTGAGTGTGGCAGAGGTACCGTTTCAGAAGAAGAAAGCCCGGCAGGTAAAAAGATAAAGCGCTCTTCTCTAGGAAGCGCATGTCATCATGACTCAGGATAAACTTGACCCGATTAAGGTCAATAATGGAACTTTACTTACCTGGTTTTATTCACTAAAACTTTTACTTTTTACAAATCTAGTTAACAAAAATAACTGCTACAGATAACAACGCGATCGCATCTGTAAACGTTGGTTACATTATTTATCAGTCATGTTGAGTTTCTTCTAGATTTACGTAATTTGTATTTATTTATTATTTAACAAAACAATACTATTAATATATTATTCATTTTGCAGTGTCACGACGTCTTTAATATACGATTTAATTGGGCGGCTTTTAGTTGTTAAGTATAGCTACTTCTAAGGTCCCATGTGATGCTGCGTACAGCGTCCTGTCAAAAACTCGTGATCCTGGGGGTGGGGGCGGTTTATAGGTACTTTTTCATCCGCTCTACTCTTACCAGTTGAAAAAAACAACTTTCACTTTAAAACTTTTATTTATTTTAAATTATCAACAATAACCAGTGATCTGTAGACAGGCTGCAAATTAATTATCTTTTCCATCGTGAAAAAAGGTGCTTAGCCCTGGATGACATATGATGCTACAAACAACGGATTGAATATAAATCTTTTTTCTTTCTTTCTTTTTATTACTCCCTGATAGCTGTGCGTGTTTTTATAACAAGCGTTGTTTGTCTGTTATTCAATTGTTTGTGTGTGTTGCCTGCAAATAAAAATAAATGTTTAAAAACATGTCATTAACTGTATCTATTGTAATACTGGTAATACATACAAATACAAACTACCATCACATCTTTTATATATCTGTACACCTCAGCTGGAGCTGCAGGACACATTACATTAAGGGATGGGAAAAAGATTCCTATTGTGTAGCAGTTTCATCCATTCCAGGTTTTACTACGAGCTTGATTTAGTCAGTGTGTATAGGTATATCAAGCACGAGTTTATCTTATTAAACTCACAGTAAAATCAGCAATGGCTCGAGCTATGCAATAAGTCTAATTTCCATCCCTGCATTGAAATAGTCAGGCACTTTAAGCCAGAGATCTGATTAATCCGTTATAAAAATGTTCATTGGCCCCTGTAATCAGATTTCTAACATAACCGTTGCAGCGCTGACCTTACATTTGAAAATCAGCTCCCCTGACGTCTTTCCAGGTCCTGTCAATGTAGGATGGCCCAGCCCTGCAACGTGCTCTCGATCCCCAGTCTGGATGTGGACAACCTTACCCTGATCAGAGCCAGCTCCGGGGCCTGTCTGAGAGGTCAGCTCAGAGGTCACGGCAGTCAGGTTTCCATTAAAGTGCTGACCGTCCGACGCACTACAGAGAGGTGAGGCATTTCATGTTTTCGATCTGTTGTTTCTATCTATATGTTATGTGAATTTACTCTTATAAAAGTTTCCCATTGTAAAAACATAGTACAATGTAATAAAGCATAGTAAAAATATGGTTAAGCATTGGTAAGCACTGTAAAGCCCAGAGAGGTATGGTAAAGGATGTTAAAAAAACATGGCATACCGTGGCAAACTATGGTAAATAGTATAACCATGAGAAAAGCATGGGGAAAATAAATACTGTGCAAAAATACCATGGTAAACTTTTATATATGATATGCATGCCAAAGGAGATCCAGAAATATTAACAAGATGTTGTACAAGGTATGGGCCAGCGGTTCAGTTCTGATCTGAACAAGCACCCTTGCGTTTAGTATGGATGGGCTGTCAAATGGGGGTAGTTTTGGACTGCTGTCACCAAAGTATTCTTTTTATTGTGACCACAGCTGGAAAGTCAACCCAGGCTTCCAGTACTGAAAGGCCAATCCTCTGACTCTTCATTTAATTGCCCATCACATCTGGATGGTTTTTATGAATCTGCTGTGTAAAATGAAGGATCCCACCAGACTCGCACTTCTTGGTACAGTACAGTGACAGTTTCAGGGACTGGCGAGTGTATTAGTGGGTGTGTTTTGTAGATCTTTCTTTAATCAACGCATTCTGTGTGGTCGCATTTTTTTTGTATCGATTTATTTCTCGTCTTATATACAAGTAAGCAAACTGGTGCCAAATTCAATATTATGCTCTGTTTATGGCAAATAGGAAGTGTTATTGAAACACATTTCAGTAAAAATGTGTTTCATGTTATCAATGCTTTCAACTTTGCTACTATCATGTATTATTCACTTTCCACTCTATTGAATGTATTATGTTGTATTATTATTATTATTATTAATTTATTTATTTATTTATTTTTACTGTATACGGTGGTCTGCTATGAAAGGCACTATATAAAATAAAGATTGATTGATTGATTCAACGGGTACATAGTATATCTAGTGTGCTATTGACCCATGTTTATTGCAAACATAAAGACAAGTGCCAGCAGCCTTTGATAACTGACATTCATAAAAGTAGCTTGGGGGACAGGTCATTCATTGCACTCTGGTGTACCAGCTGAACTTGGAGAGAAGACATGCTTGAGGGCCCTATAGAGGCCACAGGGATGATGTAAACTTGGAAGTTTAAAAAAAAGTCACACAGGTTTGATGACTGAAACAGAAAATAACACCAAATTAATCCAAACAAGAAGAATACATTGCTCACCAAATACAATCACCAAACTAAATAACAAACAAGTATAGACATTTAATTAAAAGGGTTTTTTTTTTCTTCTCCTTTTAGACAAAAATAATGGTAGTGTTGATTTGCAGTTAATAGCCTTGGGAATCGGCCTCAGTGTTTCGTGAAGTTATATTTTCCAGCCAGTGTCTTTCTGCCTCAGTGTTTCGTGAAGTTATATTTTCTAGCGAGTGTCTTTCTGCCTCAGTGTTTTGTGAAGTTATATTTTCTACCTAGTGTCTTTCTGTCCACAGGGTTTCTTGAAGTTATATTTTCTAGCGAGTGTCTTTCTGCCTCAGTGTTTCGTGGTTATATTTTCTACCCAGTGTCTTTCTTCCACAGGATTTCGTGAAGTTATATTTTCCAGCCAGTGTCTTTCTGCCTCAGTGTTTCGTGAAGTTATATTTTCCAGCCAGTGTCTTTCTGCCTCAGTGTTTCGTGGTTATATTTTCTACCCAGTGTCTTTCTGCCTCAGTGTTTCGTGAAGTTATATTTTCTACCCAGTGTCTTTCTGCCTCAGTGTTTCGTGAAGCTATATTTTCTACCCAGTGTCTTTCTGTCCACAGCGACTGGACTGAGCGCCTCAAGGAGATCGCGCTGGTGTGCCGGGTCCGATCGGACCGGGTCATGGTTCCTCTCGGGATCTATCGCTCCAATCTCTTCCTGGGCTTGGTCTCCAAGTGGATGGGTGGTGGCTCTCTACACTCCCTCTTGTATGAGGTAATGCTCTTGAAATACATTTTACAAAATAGGTGGGATTTGCCAGGAGCGTATTTTGCACAGCATAAAAAAGCGATGATAAAAAGTGGTAAAAGCTCATTGTAAAGCTTCTATAGAAAAGGAAAGCTTTATTGAGGTAGCTTTTCAAGCCTATGCAGTCTTTTATAATACTGCTAATAATACATAAGTAAATATAAAATAAGTATTGATATAGTTATTATATTTCCCTGCGTTTGTCATTTTATCTCATAGTACAATGTGTGTTTGGGGTTTAGACAAAAGTTACCATCAAGTCTCATGTTGACACACAAGTAGTAAAATAACAATACTTTTCTGTTTTTTCATTTTTAGTGCCAGCAATTTCCTGAGTTGCCTGTGCCACTGCTCCTCAGAATTCTATTGGATGTTGCTGAAGGGGTGTGTCACCTGCACAGCCTGACTCCGCCTCTTCTTCACCAGGCCCTTAAGTCTAGCAACGTCCTGCTGGACACGCAGAACCGGGCAAAGGTAAGAGTACCAGGACAATGAAACTACAGAACAACATGGGCCTTATTGATTTGATCTAAACCAGTGGTTCTCAGTTCCATTTCCCATCTTTTACTTGAACCAGAATCATCACGCCGATTTAAAATCCCTGTCTGTTCTGCATCTGTTTGTGACACTTCTGTTTAAAACAAAAATCTGTTTATGCCCACCAGGAAGTGGAGTTGAAAAACCAATAAAACTGGGCATTTGTAGACCAAGTTAGTGAAGAAAAATATCTAACTGTGCATGTGAGTGAGAAAATAGATCCGATTGTGGACGTTGAAATGTAAATATCTTCGTTTTCCCCCGCTCAGAATGGAAACCGACAGGGCTTCTTTTGAGCATGTACAAACAGATTTAACTAAACAAATAACCAGCGCTCTCATTCCCTCATTGTTTAGGTGTGCGACTATGGGCTGTCTCAGTGGAGAGCCTGGAATCTGCAGTCAGTCCCTGCAGACTACAGTGGTATGTGCAGCCGAGACCTGGCCTATTTATCACCAGAGACCTTGCGAGGAGAGGGGCCGTCTGCAAAGGGAGACGTATACAGGTGAGTCTTGAATATGCAGGCGTGGTATTCTGGAGACGCTCCTTAAACAGGAATAATACAGGCGTTACTAATTGCTGTGTGCATGACGTGAGCACAAGACCCACGGAAAGAACCCAGTCTAGTTTACTTCTTGAGGGAAAGCAGCTGGACTGTAAATGTTTTATTCAAGGTGAAATCGGCCATGGCTGTTAATCTGTGAAACCAAGTTCCAAGCCACAAGGTGGCTTCGTGTTCCCTCAACACAAGAGCAGTATTCTGAATATTTGTGAGCAGAATCATCAACATTGAATTAGTCCCCCTGTTGTAAACTCTGAACAGAAAACAGGCAGCTGGGCACACACCCAGGAACAGAGTCCCTACTTACATTTGAACCCAGTGTATGTATGAAGAATCCAGACGACACAACAGCTCCCTGTAAAGTATATACCTTCAACATGTCCCTCTTTTGCGACTGTAATGTATCCTACAGTCTCCGTATATACCTTTAAAAGATAGTTTAGTTAATGTTCTCCACTACCTGTATGCATATCTATGTCGATATATATTTTTGGTTCCTGACTTGTGGGGCACGTTGCAATAAGAAATGACAGTTGATAGATGGTTTAAATGTGTGATGCCATCCAGGTATAAAGTGTAGAATACTCTGAATATACTGTAATGGCTCAATCCTCTTCCTCTGCAGTTTTGCCATGCTCATGTGGGAGACCCTCAGCAGGAGAAGGCCATATCAAGGTATGAGGTGAAACCCAGAATTCAGCCTCAGAGCACCAGGCTGAAGGGCTCTCCAAAACGCCAACCTTTTTTTTCCTGTAATAAAAGGGCCAGTTATATTTGAATGAAGAGAAACAATATTAAAGAATGTTAGAAAGACAAAGGCAGGCATATGAGCCCCCACCCAGCAAGAAAAAGCAGTGGGTTGTAGTTTCAGGAAGCCCTGTGTGTTTTTTGGGAGACAGCAATGGGAAAATGTCTTACTGCTCTGGAAATTTTTTTAGGGGGGTTTCTTTTTCTCTTCCTCCGAACCATGCCAGCCCCCCCCATGACATCTGAGCTGTGACTGAGAGCTGGTCAGAGCTAGACATCTCAACCCGCTTCCCCTCCCCAGACACAGCTGCATCTGTTCACTCTTCATTTGTGTTTGCTCTTTGCTTTCAAGCTGCGGATTCATGTTACAGGGACTGTACAGCAAATTTTTAATTTTTTTTATATATGCAATACGTTTTATTCCCTCAGAAAATGCTGAATTTGAATGTGTCATGCCGAATGACAGAGCAAAAGTGAATCATAATTTGTGCAATTAAAAAGTGCTTGTTTTTGTTCTCTGTAGATATTGGTCAGCCCCAGGATCTGGTCTCATCAGTCCAGAACGGAGCGCGCCCCGATACTGGGGAGGAGTTTATACCTGCTGCCGTGCCTCAACGAAGCTCCCTGATCCAGCTGATGACAAAGTGCTGGCACCCTGATCCACACACCAGACCTCAGATCAGGGGTAAGGGCACATCTCGGTTTACCTGCTGCCTTTATATAAGATCTACCTCTTACATTTCAGGCCTTCTTAACAAGTTGTATCTTCATGCTGTAGTTGTTATACTGGTTACATATGTTAATTTCAGTGATGTATTGAATAAACAGCAGGAAGACGTTACCTTTTGTTTCAATACAACCCAATGCCTGTCTTGGTATAATTCGTTTTTTGTTTTTTGTGATGATGAATCGTCCATGATGGACTGTAATGAGGGATTCTCCTTCCCCAGATTGTGTCCTGGAGCTGCGCAGAGTTGTGGAGACGTTTCACCCCGACACACTTTCACAGGCTGCCCTCCGGCTGAAAGAAATGAAGGTAAAGAAGACTTGCACACAGAGCAGACAAACACCTTGTTTTATACAGCTTTACAATGAGTCCCTAACCCAGACTCAATCCCAATCCAAACTCAAGTTGTTCCCTTTACTCAAATACAGTTTACCAAACTCAGGCAAGCGGGCTGTGTACTACAGTACAAAGATGCTTGAGAAATGAAGCAGGGTCAAGATAAGATTTCATGAACGCAGTGCCTTGGGAGGAAATCAAGATGTACATTAGAATGCCAACAGGTGCTGTTATCAGTTTGAACACTCACAGGTAGATGCTAGCCTTCTGTAGTGGAGTTAGGAACACAGAGAGTTATATGATCACTCCCACATCCGTCCAATTGGAAAAGAAGCTTACACCGTTAACATTCTGGTTGTGTTGTAATGGCAATACCCGGGCATATGAACTCAGGGCACCTTATTGTATTCAGTGTGAGGCTTGAAAACATATTATTTTAATTTTTCTATTTATTTTCCCCCAGGAGAGGGCTCTAGAGGGCTGCAAGGACCAGCTGATCCAGGCGCTACAGATCGAGATCAACAATCTGGAGGTCAGTGTTGAGATCCTGTTCCACCAGGAGATGGGCCTGGGCGTATGATGCAGTGTGACATGTTTTCATAATTTTAGCCTGCATACCTTGCTCTGTAACCCTTATCTAATTTAACAAGTAAACCAGTTGTGCTGCTATGGTTTCCTAATAACAATAAATAGGATCCACACTAGTGCAGCCCTGTTAATGTATATCAGAGTCCTATTATTAGGTTTCATTACCAGTGTGTCACACTATAGATTAAACTTATGGAAATTGTTAACACTGTTATAGGGTGTTACCAGAAATATTTTAATGCGAATAACACCTTGACTCCAGGACTGAGCTCAGCTATCTCCACAGGAATTCTACTTGATGAAATTTACTACTGTTGCTGTTGTTGACAGATTTCCAGTAGGAATCCCAAGAATGCTGGAAACAAGACTGTTCCCAAGGAAACAGTACAGATGTTGACATCTGCACCAGTGGGCCCTGACCCACACAGGACAAGCACAAAAACACCCCCAGTCCCCCAGATGGGGCGAGGTATTCCCCTGGAGGCTGCACCCCAGAGAGGTGAGGACTGATACGCCACTTTCACCTGGTTTCACTGGACACCAATGCTGGACTTCCTTCCTTAAGGTAGCACTAGGTAGCTCACAGCAAGTGTCTGTCGTTCTTCCACATGAAGTACTTGTGGTATACAGTATTATAAAGCTGGCCTGGCAGATTTTGTGGTTGACATCTAACATTGCTCACTGTGCTAGAGAATGTTTGATGTCCTCCCTGCATGGTCCTATCTGTAGAGGTTTCAACTTGCTCTGTTTTTGCCTCCCCAGAGAGCTGTAGCTTTGCCATGTGTCTACCCAGCAAGCCAGCCTGCTCCAGAGTTGATGGAAGGGAGCGACGGAGCAGCCCAGGCAGGTGCTGTCCTGGGCAGAGCCCTCCATCCCCACCCCTGCACCGAACAGACTCCTTCAGCCAGCCTGAACAATGCACACTGGGTAAGGGGTCTGATTACTGGCAGTCCATCATCATGAGTCCTGTGGACAAGTAACACTCTGGAATAACCATAACCCTATATAGATAATGTGAGAAGCAGCGAATTTAGGACTTGATTGTCAAAGCTCTAAAATAAAGTTTCCAAACTACATATAAACCTCTCTCGGGCATAGGTGCTTGTAAGTAATCTTGAAGAGTAAGTATCAGGGTTCCGAAAAATCTAGCATTATACGTTCCCACGTACTGCTACAACTGTTTAAATAACGTACCTGTCATTGTTAACATCCTGATAACTTTTTACACTTATAACTTTTAAAGTCTGTTTCAAAGCTCTTTTCAAAATGTCTGCTGTAGTGCACTGATAGTGTATGGATTATTGCCCACATTGTCAAACAGGTAACACAGCGATAACGATCCAATATGTGGTACGGAACAGAAAAGCCAGAGCACTTGATGTTATGCTTTGTTTTTTTTAATCGCTTATCCTGCAGGGATTTAGAGGATAGCTCTCAAACCCCTGTGCACTAGAGTGGACATTTTGAAAAGAGCTTTGAAACAGACTTTAAACCTCTGGACCAAATAAGCTTTTGAGAATTTGTCCCAATGTTATGCAATAGTGTTAGCCAAAGCTTGATGCTGTATGTTTAGAGATAAAGTACTGTATTGAAAACTTCACAAAGACCTGATCAAATACTGCTAACTGTCTTTCTCATGCTGCTTCCTGTTGGCCTATCTACTGTAACTATCTTGCCAGCTCTCTACACCGCCCTCTGTATCTGCCTGATCTACAGTATCAGTGTCCCTTTGGCTTCCTCCTTTCCTAAACTCAGTTTCCTCCTCTCCCATTTCCTGAGAGAAGCTACTGTGGCTTCATACAGGAGAGCTGTTTATTGTGCTGTCTGTATATTCTTCCACTGATTCTTTACAGCTTTTTGTAGCTCTCTCTCTACCTGTTTCTGGGCTCTCTTGTAAATGAGGCCTTGTCTCAAAAAGGTAATTCTGCTGGTTAAATAAATAAATACATTGGGTTCAAACTGGCCCATCTATCTGCCTCCCTCTAGTCATGCTCGCACAACATACTGCCTTTCAAACAAAATAGAGGAAGATGGCACTGCATTGTTGAACATTTTAGACAGATGAAAAGGGGGATTCTCCCCAAAGAAATAAGAATACGAATGTTATATATAATATAGCTTTTAATTAATTGGAGGTAAGGAATTAAGGGCCCCATTCACTAAACAACGGTAACATGTTTTGCACGCACTAAGCCCCTTTACTGCATGCTTTGCACACCTGCTGTATTCACTAACCAGTGGCAGGCAACCTAGCAGACCTTACTAGGGCTGTGTGAGGAGGAGGTAATAACTAGATACAGATTGAGCACAGAGATCATACTAGCCTTATATGTAGGGCCCCGGAAAATTCATGATGTCACGAATTTCAAAGAAAAATATGCCTACCTACCGTGAAAAATATGCATTTTATTTTCCTTACAGTATTTTACATGACTCTTCACCTCCTCTGTTCATGTCATACTTTTATCAAGTAGAAGCAGCGCTACAGTAGCTGTACACAGTCCAGCGTCAATGCCGTGCATTTGGTTACTACGGCAACGGGGTCAAACAAATAGAAGCTTCATGATTGGTGGATTCCTCATACTGTACAATGACGTCACATGCGAGTCAGAGACGGGAAGTTTAAAATGGTTGTTTAGATAGTGTTGATTTATTAGCTTGCAGTGTATGGTTAACATTAAAAACGGAGACAGCTGACATAAAAAAGCTAAATTCATTTCAATAGAAGATAGTGTTCAGAGCTAAGAAAAGGGGACGTGGCATGCAAGAAAATCAAACTTAAATTTCAAGCTAAACAATTACCAAACAAGCATGTCACAATCACAGGATTGTTTAAAAAGAGCACAGAAAGTGGAGAAACATGTAATATCAACACGTCTGAATTAGTGGAAGCCTTTGTGCAGCCTTTTTAATTTAAAAAATCCTAATTGTGGACACACTCAGACGAGAGTATCTCCTCAAAGTGTCTTTGATAAAGAAAAACACAAACGCTTCGGTTTTGTCATTTCAGGTTTGCAGTTAACATTTCTCCCGTGTTTAATATATTGGGATTAAAGGCAGGAAAATAGTCTTTGGGAATTACACGGTCGTTGTAATTAATGTGTCAACATATGTTTTTAAGGTTTAGAACACTCGAAAATGTTGCTGAATATGTCATTCAAGGTTGTTTTTAAAAAAATCTATGTTGTCTGCTTGTTACTTTTTTTTTGCAGCCAACACAGACCATTTTAAACAACTCTTGTTTCCAGTTTGTTTCATTTTTAAAGATTGTTTCAAGAGCGACTCGAGTTCCAATGTTACAATGTACTCGCACATCCTCAGACAGTCCAGGATACATGAAGATTACGAGGCAGGTGTATATGCAACACTTTCGGCTATGTTAATATATTTATATAGTCACCATGTACTTGTGATATTTAAGTAGGCTATGCTTAAAATAAAATATACAAAAGAAACTGTAAATGTCCAATAAATGAATGTACACAGAGTGCGAATTGAGGTGCAGTCATAAATACAAGCAATCAAACAACATCTAATGTTAAAAAAGCGAAACACCTTTTGAAATGTAAGTAGTGAACTTTTAATTGACTGAGCGAGTGCTTTGCTGACTTTTGATTAATATTACAAAATAAATCAGAGAGAGATCAAGTTGAACAAACAAATATTTATTTGATTTGCAGAGTTAAACATAAATGTTTCATTAAGAATAACTTTCTCCGCTTTGACTGTCTCGCAGGACGCTGTGATTTGGGACAAGAGCCCCGCCCTTCTCCTACGGAGAGATTTATTTTGTCCTTAATGTTTCATTGAAGTTAATGTTGTCGCTGATTCAGCACCAAAAAGCCTTTCATAATTTCCCACCACTTCTTCTGCTAATACCTTTAGCTCCTGGTCTGTAAACTTTAGATTCCTCACTCTGTCCTCCTTGGTCGCTGTCATTGTGACAAACTCGTTATATACTATACTAAAGTGTGTGTAAGCCTCATGCATAATTCTGTGTGCTGAATTCTGCGCATTGTGACAACTTGCAAATGAACCATTTAGTGCACTTTATTTGTGCATATAATTAGCTTAGTGAATAGAGCTACCGCTGGTTCATTTTTCGCCGATCGATCGCTTCTCCCTGCCACACGGTAATTCTGCTCATTTACCACGGTTTAGGCACGAAGTGTTTTTGATTATTTTTTTTATTTTCCATTATGAACATGTACAGTGAAACCTATGCATGAATAGACAAATGATGTAAAGCTAGAATTCCCCCATAATAACCACTATCCCTATCCCTTACCTCTAACCCTACTTTACTGACTGTAAATTTATTATTATTATTATTATTATTATTATTATTATTATTATTATTATTATTATTATATACTTTAATAAAAGGATAACAGTTAAACTTGCTCTTCTCCGCAGCGTGGTTTCCAGAGAGGAGCTGCTGCCGGATCCTGCAGGACAGGCGGGGGTCCATCGTTCGAGGGATGACGGAGGGAGGCTGAACTACGTGCTGGACAGGCTGCGTTCACGGCAGGCGCTGGCCCGAGAGGACTACGAGTACATCACGGCTGCCCTGACGCTGGCGGCCCGCACTCGCTGCCTGCTGGACACCTGCCTGTGCCTGGGAGAAGGGACGGCTCAGCTGGTAGTGCAGGCCCTGGGCCTGGGCTCGTCCAGGGGGCTGTGCCAGTGAGAGGGTCGATGGGCTGGGTGATTCAAGTCGCAGGAGCAGGCTGTGTCAGGGAGGGGGGTGAATTGACCCTGGGATTCAAATGGAAATGCAATCGTGCGATATCCAAACTTGTGATTTGAAAGTTCTCATTTATAACTGTATAATGAAATTGACCCTGGGATTCAAATGGAAATGCAATTGTGCTATATCCAAACTTGCGATTTGAAAGTTCTCATTTATAACTGTATAATGAAATTGACCCTGGGATTCAAATGGAAATGCAATCGTGCGATATCCAAACTTGCGATTTGAAAGTTCTCATTTATAACTGTGTAAATTATTGAAATTTGGTTCATGTTTTGTTTCTTGTTAATATATTTAAATGTATTTGTTAAACTATCACAATTGAAGTAGTTTTTATAAAACGTTATACTTTGCTGTGTCGTGTATAGTAGTTATATCTACTGGCAAGGCTGATTAGAGCCTCATCTCTTGAGTGTTTTGGTTCTGGTCTTCTCATGTTAATGACCATAGCCAAAGGGGCAGGAGTTTTATTGTCATTAACTTAAAATGTAATAAATATTCAGCGTTGCTAACAAAGAGATCTGGTTATAAGACTGCTTTCCTGGATTACAATGTGATTGGCAATCAGTGGCTGTATTTGAACAGACAATTACATGCCTAGCACAGAGTAAGGGGGTGTTTGCATTTACCATTTTTTTGCATGTTACAAATATTAGCTGTTTCTAACCTGTGCAAGTCTGTGGCGCATGTAACGGAAGTAAGAGCAGATCGAATCAAAATGATATTGATTCCAAAATCAATGTGTTACCCTGGTACAACAATTACAGATTAAGTGTGTTGTTAAATTACTGCTCGCCACACATCAAATCGGATGAGGTGTGGAAAGGCCTCAAGATACAATTAGATTAAAAAAAGAACATTTTATTATTTTCTCACCTGGATGAGAATTTTAGACTTGTGTACATAGATTTAACTACACTTAACCCCAGTTGTATTTGCTGAATCTGGCTTCATGTTGGAATAACTCAATTACAACTCAATCTTGGCAACCTGTAACGAATAATATTATAAATTGGAGGTGGGTTTTAGATGGAGACAGGTTTCTGTTTAAACATCTAACCTGTTTATTATACAGCTCAAGGTCACCTCTGCTGCTCTAAGGTTTGCGAGTGTGGTATAGTATAGCATTTCCATATTGGTTATGCACTATGAAATCATTATTCTGTGCTGCAAGCGCACAGCAGCACTAATTCCAGTAATATGTAAAGCAGTAGAACAGAATGACACCCTAGACATTTCAGTGCAGGATTTATATTGAAACTCCTGCATTCTCCCTACTCACAAGACAGCAACTGTATTAAACATAATTATATATCATTTTGTAGTACTGGGTATTAGTATAAGAGCAATGGATCTGCTAGTATTGTTGCATTTGTTAGTTATTATTTTTATTATAATCATTATTATTGATTCAAACACATGCTCCCTTGAGAGAGAAATGTACAACACATCAAAACGTTGGGCAGCTGGCTCTTTGAGCTAAATATATTGAGAGAGAGAGAGAAGAGAAGAGAAGAGAAGAGAAGAGAAGAGAAGAGAAGAGAAGATTGTTGTTTAAGTACTGGTTTGTATATATAATTTTATAGCCTGTACTGGTGTTTATGTTTTTTAAAATAACAAAGAATATACAAGAAGAAAAGCTTGACAAAGAAAGAGATGGGAGGCTGGTAGGAAGTAGGTTGTTCGTATTGTGGTGGGGGGGAATGTATTTTTTTTTGTACTTGATTTTGTGCAGGATGATTTTAAACCAATCCCCAACTGAGCTTCTTCTTTGACAATTGTGAGTTTCTGTGTAAAAAAAAAAAAATGAACATTTTCATTGTGTTTTTTGTTGTTGTTGGGTTTTTTTTCCATGGTCACGTAGCCCTGCGAAATGCACAATCTTGTCAATCACACAGTTCCCACAAACAAATGTGTATGTGCTGCATGTTTAGCCGACATTATGAAAGAACACAGAGAGGGAGTTCCAATCAGGCAGGGTTATCAGGCCCGTGTGAACCGTGTGTAAAGTACTCCTGTGCAATTCTGCAGCACTGCAAACCCTGTGCATTCTCAGAACAATACATGAGCATCAGAGACTGTTTGTGCTGTTGCAATGCATACCTGTAGTGAGTTGGCGAATACCTTGGTACCTCAATTATGAATTTAATTCTTTCCTGATCACAACTGATGAAAATAGAAGTTCAACACCATAACAGATATTATGTATTGTTCTTTTTAAATAATAAAGAATGGAAATGTGATCTATGATCTATTTTGTTGCACTTCTATTTTCAATGTTGGGACATTTGGGAAACTGATCAAGTAATGGAAATAATTGTATTATAAAGTAGTCTGTGTGCAGTATTAGCTACCATGTCTGGACTTAAATTCTTTCTTGGACATGGTCCTAAAATGGCAGCCTCCCCACCTGACTTAGTCTTCGGTGTTCATAAGTCCTGTTCGAGCTAAACCCACCAATGGAAGATTGATTGATCAAGACTGGAAAGCCAATATGGATGTGAACCTGAACATACTGCAGCCCAGCACTTAAACACTCAGCAAACTCACCACCATTCACGCTACACTGCAGCCCAGCACACCAAATACCAAGCAAACTCACCTCCTTTCACACTGCAGCCCAGCAATCTACCCCTGGGCAGTTCAACCACTTTACTTCTCTCTGCAGCTCAGCACTCTGTATGGGAACAGCTAACCGGTGTTATTGTTTGCTAGTATAAAAAAAAAAAGTTAGGTGTGGTCCTGTCAATGTAAGTGCTCAGTTTTTTAATGAAAATAACATGCAGATCTGGTAGAGCAATCATAAGGACCATTGATTTTTGAATCCCATTTATGTGTTGTTCATTAGAACACTATAATTACAGATTATGTGTATAATATTGTGGGGTTTATTAGCAGAACTTTAACACCGTTGACATCTTTATTTGAACTCAAATACAGTTTTTTTCTGATAGACTACCGTGTTACTGGTGATGACAGATGTATGTAGGCTACGTAAACAAGTGCATTTGACATAAAATTATAATTCGAGGAGGATTTTAGATGTTTAAACATCGCCTGTCAACTTTTGAAAATACAAAATCGGGAGGTTTTTATTTGGTCGGCGGGGTCAATGGTAAAGATAAGCAAAACGAGGCGAAATTATGTGGTGACACCCTAAATAAACCAAATAAATACGAGAATACAACGGTTTCATATTTATATAGAGCAAAAACCAGAAACACATCATAGGATTGAACAAATTGTCAGCATCTGATACGACCGTCACGTGACAGGGTTCCAGAAGCCGGTACCACGTGATTATAATTGGGCTGGTTTCCAGATTGCTACCTGAATCTGAGTGGAGAGAAGCAGTCCTATTTCAACGTTTGACTCTCGCAAGCAGGCGTAAATAGACCGTAAGGCTGCGGGGTAGTGGAAATCCCAGAGAGGTAAGGTTTCAATATTCTATATCCCAAATGTGGTATTGTCGAAAATATATATGTTTAGAGAAAACAAATTGAAAGACGACAAAGGGATGATTTCTAACGTCGCATCTTATCTTCTGGTATTATTGTTATTTTACCATTACCAGAATTAAGAAAAATAGAGATGATAATAGAGATGACAAAAAAATAATAATTTAAAAACATTTAAATACTATTAATAAAAACCCAGTGCTGAATAATGACGGTCATATCATATCATGTAGTGTAGCTAGCGATCATTGTGTTCTATTTCCCTCAGCAGCAAAACAGATGAATAGAGAAGTTTGTTTTTCTAAAGCTATAGTTGAATAGTTGGCTGCATTTAAGCTAATTAACATTTTAACAGAGATATTGAATACCCCGATAGGGTATCAGGTATCCTATTAATATTATGCAGTTGTACCGGCGTGTTTGTGTATTGTGTATACACTGTGCATACATTAGCAAACACTGAATTGCTGTACAGCGTTTATACAATTTAAAAATGACCGTCATTTTAATTTAGCACGTAAGTATAGGGAGGGGAGGGGGGAGGAGGAGGAGGAGGGGAGGGAGGAGGGGGATGGGGGAGGAGGAGGGAGGAGGGAGGGAGGAGGGGGAGGAGGAGGGAGGAGGAGGAGGAGGAGGGAGGAGGGGAGGAGGAGGAGGAGGAGGAGGGAGGAGGAGGAGGAGGAGGAGGAGGGGAGGAGGAGGAGGAGGGGGATGGGGGGAGGAGGAGGAGGGAGGATGGGGGAGGAGGAGGGAGGAGGAGGAGGAGGAGGAGGAGGGATGGGGAGGAGGAGGGTTTAATAAAGAATTGTGTAATAAAGCACAGTACAATCGTGGTAAACACAGGTAAGCATGGTAAAGAATAGTAATAAACATGGCAAACCAGGGTAAACTATGGTAAATGTGAAGGATAACCATGGCAAAACTGCAAAAAATACTGTGGTAAACTTTGTAAGGGCATAAAACTACTTGACTTTTTGCTCTTTTTTTATGGCATAAATGCACTGTTCAGGAAATAAACCATTGCATCTGCACCCTGGTCTCTTTAGGTCTGAGGTGTGAAACGTACAGGAAGTCGAGTCTCCTAGGTTGAGTCACAGTTGAGGGAGCTCGGTTAACTGTTTATTGTAGTTACTCTGGGGCCATGTGAGTGTAAATAGACACATGTGACTGGTTTCATCTTTAGACATGTATAGGACGAAAACACGCTAACACAAATAACCTCTGACTTTATAATATGGTTTTAGGTGACAGATTGTTACTGTCAGCCAGTGCAGGTCAAAAAGCTGTTCCTCTCCACAGAGTATTCAGGGAAGTGCTGGAATGTTAGATGCAAGACTGACTGTTTGTTCCGTTTAAGCTGAGTAAACAGCCTGCTAATAGTGTAATAAAGGGCTGGCTTCTGCAATAGCATGCGCTGCAGTGATAAAAGAATCCTCACACGCAGCCTGTTGGTTTCGCTGATCTAAACACAAAGCACACAAACATTAAAAGGTAAATCCAAAATGAATTAGGTTACCTAACTCAGCAACATAGGATACCTTGACCTGCACTGGCTGACAGTGTGGAGTAGTGGTTAGGGCTCTGGACTCTTGACCAGAGGGTCGTGGGTTCAGTCCCAGGTGGGGGACACTGCTGCTGTATCCTTGAGCAAGGTACTTTACCTAGATTGCTCCAGTAAAAACCCAACTGTATAAATGGGTAATTGTACGTAAAAATAATGTAATTGTATGCAAAAATAATGTGATATCTTGTAACAATTGTAAGTCAACCTGGATAAGGGCGTCTGCTAAGAAATAAATAAAATAAATAACCAAAAAAATACAACTTCCAACTAAATGTAAAACCATGTACCAAGTTGATCAGTCTCTAGATGCTTAGCTGACTAATTGTAAACAAAGAGGCTGTTGCTTTAACGAAGAGTTCTGTAGGCAGGCAAAACAACTGTCTAGAGGGAGTAGGTATTGATCTATTTCAGTTATAACAAATCACCATGGCGATGACCACAGTCTATTTCTGTGACCCATGGCAGATGTTGCTAAGCTGGATAGGGATGTCTAAAACAGGATGAGCCTATGGAAACTCAGCATGCAAAATGACAGAGAGCTCTGGAGTTGCTCAGAACCAATGAGGGCAAGGGGAGAAGGCGAGGCAACTGGAGAGAAAAACAAAAAAACAACCACAAGGCTTAAACATATTCCCTATTGGCACTGTGCCAAAAAAAAAAAAAGACGTTTTGCTTGTTTTTTACCTTTTGTGTAATTTCAAAGTTGTTTTCAGCTATATAATACTAAGAAAAGGCAGCTAGCCTAAATGTTTTTTTTTTTCTAATTTCTGCTGGTTGAGTAAACACAAGGCCATACAATGGAAGAAGTTAACAAGCACACAAGGAATTCTGTTTTAGTTTTAAGTAAACATGAACTTGGGTCATAGCACGGCCAAAATATGGTGAAAATATTTATTTATTTATTTATTTAGGAATATTTTAAGGGACGTCCATGTAATATTCGCTAAGAAGGCTGTTGGATAGAAAAACATACAAGACCAGTAGAATTCAGCTCAGATTAAACATAATTTATCTACAATTGTTCATCAGCCTCCATGATAAAGGCAGCATTATTGCCTAGAGCAGTGTTTCCCAATCCTGTTCCTGGCAGCGCACCGTGTCTGCTGGTTTTTGTTCCAACACAGCACTCAATTGCTTAATTGAACCCTTCATTGAACTAATAAAATTATTAATTGGGCATTTGCCCATTATTTTCAAGCTCTTTGTTTGCTGATAGAGTTCAATTAAGCAATTGAGTGCTGTGTTGGAACGAGAACCAGCAGACACGGTGTGCCGCCAGGAACAGGGCTGAGAAACGCTAGCCTAGAGCCAGGGTTGAAAAACATCAGCAGGAAGATTTGAAAACATTAATAATAATAATGCTATGGAAATGTTACATGGGCTAGCCCAAGAGGTTTTGATGATCAAACCTCTTTGTATTGGGGCTTGGTATTAGTCTGACACTAAGAACTTATCAGTGTAACAAATTGTCATGAAATGTTCTTGCAGACTGACTTGGAAGGTGATTGGAGGAAGAATTGAAAGGTGATTGGAGGAAGAATTGGAAGGTGATTGGAGGAAGAATTGAAGATGGCTGCCGGAGAGAGACAAGCAGAAGCATTCGACAGCATTGCCAACGCTAGTTCAGGAGCACGTGAACCAAGCAAGCCCTTGAATGGAGAAGCATCGCAGCAGCAGCAAAGGGGCCAGGATACCATGCAGATGAAGAAGGAGATCTCTCTTCTGAATGGAGTCAGTCTCATCGTGGGCAACATGATTGGCTCCGGGATTTTTGTGTCTCCCAAAGGGGTTCTGATCTACAGCGGCTCCTACGGGCTGTCCCTGGTGATCTGGGCGATCGGGGGCATGTTCTCTGTGGTGGGGGCGCTGTGCTACGCTGAGCTGGGCACTACCATCACCAAGTCCGGGGCCAGCTACGCCTACATCCTGGAGTCCTTCGGGGGCTTCATCGCCTTCATCCGGCTGTGGACCTCGCTGCTCATCATCGAGCCCACCGGCCAAGCCGTCATTGCCATCACCTTCGCCAACTACCTGGTGCAGCCTCTATTTCCCACCTGCGAGCCGCCCTACTTGGCATCCAGACTCATCGCGGCCGCCTGCATCTGTGAGTACCCCTGCTGCTGCCGTTGTAGAACTGTGCTGTGTCTCTCGGCTTGCTGTGCTGTCTTTTTGTGTGTATAGATGCTTGCTGTGAGGCAGGTAAGCTAGGTGGATTTGCATTGTGAAATTACAGTGGCTGGTAGGTTTCCAGTTCTATCATGGCCATACTGCTAAATCAGCTTGCATGAAACGTGTCCTTCAGTTGTTTCATTCATTTTCAAAACAGAACATGAACGATACACAGTATAAGGTGATTCTATGCATTCTTAGGAAACACTTCTAAGAAACCTATGAGAAAGCTAACCAGTTAGACCAATGTTTAGGCTAATTCCTTTATCATTGTCAAGGCTGTGTAACTCTTCCGGTATCCTGCCCCTGTTGCCCCTCTCACTTACAGCACAGGGTGTACTTCCAGTACAAGTCCTGCTGTTCTGTGTTGTGTACATGCTGTTTCTATTTTAGAAATTGGACGAGACTGACCCATGCCCCAGATTGTACCTCTAGTTTCAGCTTTAGACCTCTCCCTACTGCCTGCGTGCTGCAGAGGGACCCAAAACATGAATTCACTGAACCCTGTGACTATGAATTACCTGTAACTTGATGCATCTCGTAAAACCTGGAAGAGTCTAGAGACCACACACACACACACACACACACACACACACAGAGCTATGATTATATACTGCAGTAGAAAAGTAAAATGGGAGTGATTTATAAATGTGTAAGAGCGAGAAAATAAGATTCTGTTTGGTTGCATGTACATTATCTAACCCTCCCCGATTTGATTCTCTGTTTGACTCCCTGTGTGAACTTAATGGGGCTAATTGCTTACTTCAGGAATACCGCACAGAAGATCACTGTAATACCAGGCTCGCTATAAACAACTGCCGAGCACAGTTCTGCTGAAGCCCTACTTTGCTTGGCATGGGTTACTATCTTCCACAGCACCCCCTACTGGGAGAGAGACATATGTTTTTAGAGGGGGTTTCAGATCTAAGGCTGGAAAGGTTTTAACTTTTAAAGGGTCAGTGGAATTAAATGTTTTAATTAATTGAGGAGGCAGTGTGGTCCAGTGGTTAAAGAAAAGGGCTTGTAACCAGGAGGTCCCCGGTTTAAATCCCACCTCGGCCACTGACTCATTGTGTGACCCTGAGCTAGTCACTTAACCTCCTTGTGCTCTGTCGGGTGAGACGTAATTGTAAGTGACTCTGCAGCTGATGCATAGTTCACACACCCTAGTCTCTGTAAGTCGCCTTGGATAAATAAACAAATAATAAATAATAAATAAATTATTATTAAACAAAAAAAACGTTGAATTAATTTCAGTATATCGATCCATTATAAACCCATGCAATGAAATGCAGAAATCAATATAACATTTGAAAAGACCTTCAAAGTAAAATATTTAAAAAAACTAAATCAAACCTACTTTTTCATTGAAATGTTCATAAGAAGTTTAAATGGTAAACAACAGTTTACGTAGAATGTTTACAAACCTTTAATTCAGCCACCCTAACACACAGTCTTAATCAGCTAGGTCTAGAATGATGCTAGATCTAGAATGTTTTGCTGTAAGCAAAAACATCCCTGCCAGTGAGTGAACGTTGCCTCTGGATAGCATACATCACCACAGCATTAGCAGGATTGCAACATCTGTTCTGCAGGAGTGAAGTGTTTTTAGAATGTCTGCAAATATACATTAATGAGTGAATATTAGCTTTCCCTCACAACCTGAGTAACATAGCAGCTGTACAAACAGCCATTTTAATAATTGTTCTGGCCCCAACATTCATTTAACATTCATTAAAATTCAAACAATAGACATAAATCTAAACTGCATTAAATAGTTTTAGGATGCAATAAAAATATTTTAAAAAAATTTAAAAAAAAATTAAGTACAGATACTTTGGCATGATCGACATATCCTTCAACATTAACTCATAACAGGAAGACACACTCACCACTTCAAAGCCAAATAAGATAGACGTTTTAGTTTCGGTGTGCCGAGTGTTAATGCGGTGTACTGTTTCTACATGATAATATCCATATCGGTGTGAAAGGTGAACACGCTGGCTAGTAAAACTCTACTCTTCCACTGTTACTCTCTGCCTTTGCAGGTCTGTTAACCTTCATCAACTCCGCCTACGTGAAATGGGGCACCAGAGTTCAGGACGTGTTCACCTACGCCAAGGTGATCGCGCTGATTGTCATCATTATCACAGGTCTCGTCAAGCTGTGCCAGGGTAAATGCAATCTCCCTTCTTAATTCATTTAGAATTGTAAGCCTGAAAAACTGAATTTGCACTTTGCAGGTTACTGCTGCTCGCTGCACAGACTGGGTCGGCGGGATACATTTACAATAGATTTTATTTAACAGTCTACTTTTTAGGGTTTTGTTTTGGGAAAGTGGATAGTGAGTGTGTGGTAGTGAGAGGGTGTTGAGATACTGAGGTGGAAGGGCAGGAGCGCCCTGTGGTGCTGACCCCAGTGGTTGTCTCCTCTGGGCAGGGCACACACAGCACTTCGAGTCGTCCTTCGAAGGCTCGTCCTGGAACCCTGGGGACATCGCCCTGGCACTCTACTCCGCTCTCTTCTCTTACTCCGGCTGGGATACTCTCAACTTCGTCACAGAGGAGATCAAGAACCCTGAGAGGTACAGTGCCGAGGCCTGTCTGGATGTATTGTTGAATCTGTCTGTCTGTCTGTCTGTCTGTCTCTCTGCAGTCAAATGAAGTAAGGAATAAAACCTAGCATGGACCTTTCCATTATCCATACTCTCCAAGACTGAAAAACAGAGATGTTTCCCACTTAACACTCCAAGGCTCAGGGTGAACTTGAGATATTTAAATAGAAACATGTTGAGGCGTTTACTCTGTGATTTAACATTCCTTTATCAACACTGACTCTGCCAGCTCTCCGAGCCGAGACGTCCTCGCTCTGCACACGCTCAATCCCAGCCTCTCAGTTCCATAGTCCTGGAGTTTTTCTGATTTTTGAAGGCTGTTCTTTCCCTGCTCAGGAACCTGCCCCTGTCCATCGCGATCTCCATGCCGGTGGTGACTGTCATTTACATCCTGACCAATGTGGCCTACTACGCAGTGCTGGACATGAGCATGCATCCTCGCGAGTGATGCAGTCGCCGTGGTGAGAAAGCTGCTTATTTAAATCCAGAGTTAGGTTAAAGCAGTATTTAGCTGGATCTGTATGTGCAATTTGATTGAGGCCGCTCTGTGTATGCACTGCGTTTGAGAAGGTGAAGCCCCTTCTCCCCCTCCTCTTTCCCCAGACCTTCGCTGACCAGACCCTGGGTGTGATGAGGTGGTCCATCCCCATCGCTGTGGCACTCTCCTGCTACGGCGGGCTGAACGCATCCATCATCGCCGCCTCCAGGTGGGTCCTTCTTCTCTCCTGTGAGTGCCTGTGGGAGGTCTGCAGTCAGCCGGGGAGGGGGGGGGTGTCTGTTTGGCTGTTTAGATCTCTCTGTCCTGCACTGCGGTCACTCCTGTTCTGTGTCACTGTGTTATAACTTACCCTGACCCTGTAGGTATTTCATCCATAACTATAAAACACTCAGTGGTAGTTATATGTCGTAATACTAAAATAAAATACAAATTTTGACGATGTCTTTCTCTTCTAGCCAGTGTCTCGCATTCAGAAAGAATTATAGTAGAACTGATTGTGAGTGAATTTAAGTATTACTACAGATCCTGAATGTTTTTCAGTGCCTTTTTTCTTTTACGTGTGCAAAGCATGGATGGGGAGGCAGGTTGATATGAAATGTCTTGTTGTTGTTCCTTGCTGGCAGGCTGTTCTTCGTGGGGTCACGCGAAGGCCATCTCCCTGACGCCCTGTCCATGATCCACGTGGAGCGCTTCACTCCCATCCCCGCGCTCCTCTTCAACGTGAGTGTGCCTTCCTGACCCTCCCCATCCCTGCATGTTTAACCTGCAATCTGCAACTGACCTATTAGAATCCAAATCAATAGATTTGAATTACAGTTCCTGTAATTCACACAGAAACCAAAGCATGGTCCCATATGTTTTTTGTCAAAATGTCAGTCTAAAAGGTTTCATTTAATATTGTACATGTGTCTGTTTTTTTTTTACTGTTCTTTTTCTTGTCGAAGTGTTCCGTGGTCCAGTTACAGTATAGTGCTCCCTCCAGTGGTGAATGGAAAGAAGTAATTGACTTTGCTTGATGTGTTCACAGTGCGGAATGGCCCTAATATACCTGGCTGTGGAGGATGTCTTCCAGCTCATTAACTACTACAGCTTCAGCTACTGGTTCTTTGTGGGGCTGTCAATAGCTGGACAGATCTACCTGCGCTGGAAGGAGCCCGACAGATACAGACCACTCAAGGTTGGAGACGGTTATGACTTCAAGACAATCCATCTTCAAAAGCATTTATTAAGACAACAATATCTGTGCAACCTTAAATAAAACCGCCCTGTACATGTATAGCATAGGTTGGTATGTCCTGACAAAGAAGGAAGCTACTGAAAAAAATGTAAGCGGATCACGGCTTGCGCTGGTACTTTTTATTAAACGTTGCTTTAAGATAAAGCTTTTAATCCAACTTTCACATTAGTGATGATCTATGACCATGTGGAGTTTAACATTGTTAATACAAAATCTGCATAATGAGAGCTATACATTCACATGTGTGTTTGCTTGAGGTAAAAATAATAAGTAAAAAAAAAAGAAAAAAAAAAAGCATTTTAGCTAATGCATTCAACATTGGAAGTATTTGAACATATGGATGTGTGTGAGCCTGGCAATAAAAGTTGGCCAGCCTCTGCAAGCTTTAACCATTGTTGTCTCTCCCTGCAGCTGAGCCTGTTCTTCCCCATCGTGTTCTGCCTGTGCTCAGTCTTCCTGGTGGCAGTGCCCCTCTACAGCGACACCCTCAGCTCCCTCATCGGGATCGCCATTGCCCTCTCAGGGGTGCCCGTCTACCTGCTAGGAATCCACCTGCCCGAGTCCAAGCGCCCGCCCTGCATCGGCAAGCTGCTGGGTAGGTACCTCTCCGGCTCTCAGCACAGAGCTGGATCACACGGGAAGGGTGGGGAGCTGTATGTTGCAACTCTGTGTAAGGGGGGGTCAGTGGAAATGGAGAAGCACCTGTAATTAATGCACCAAGACTTCCAAAAAGGGAAACAGCTCAGAGAAATGTTAGAAACATAAAGCAGATCTCAACAGTAATTTCCCGTTTTTAAAACGGTCCGCAGTATTTTAAGATATTTGTAGATAGTTGTAACTTCCACAATCCCACAGTGGGTTTTTCCCCTCACTTTCGATTTTCAGCTGCAAGCGATTTATCAATTGGCCAAATTCACCAGAAGTAAAACGTTACAAGTTCTCGCCTGTTTTTATAGCAGAGGACCAGAGGTTGCTTTATAAAAGTTTATTTATTATTAACTAGAAATAAACACAGGTACTTAATTCAAGACATTTTAAATACGTTAGGTTGTTTGCCTTTTGAAATAATTTAGTAGTTTGCACATCAGCCCCAATGCTAGTATCTGTTGTGTGTTTACTGTAGGCCAAAATGTTATGCTTCTGGAAAAAAAAAAAATTTGTTGACAAAGTGTAGCTGCTGTTTGCCAGTGTACAGTCAACCCTGCTTCTAGGAACCATTCTGTTAAATGATTTCTTTACATCCAGATCGTGCAAACTGTTTGAAATGGTTCTCTCTAATAAAGGTGTGCATGGACTGGGTTTCAGCGTCTTTCTTTGTGTTTCCATCCCGACAGCTGCCCTGACCCGAATCACACAGCTGATCTGTTTCTGTGTGCTCACAGAGATGGACGTCAGTGAACAGGACAAGAGACCCCACCCCCATCCTAGTGCCTCTCAATCCGGGGGGCTGGGGGAAGGATTGGTGAAGCCGGCACAGTCCCCAGACGCTAAACGCCAAACTGAAGAAACACACAAGGACAGATAGAATCCATTAGGAAGGTTCCATGCAGACTCCTGAACCCTGCTTTCATTAAAGGTGGGGACTTAAGACTTGAACCACTGGCAGGAGTGGCAGTACTTGAGGTTATTAACTTCTTACCTGCAAACAGGTGTTTTAAACACTGGGCCTGACTTCAAACCTCTCTGCTCAATGTCTTCCAATCCACAACTCGGCGCTCCATCCACTAAGCTGCAGCTTTCAGTCTTGCTCTTTGCAAACAGGAGTAGTCAGAACTTCTACATTCCACATGGTGCTCCAGCTGTCACTCACACACACTACTTGCCACACTCCAGTCCAAAAGGAACTTCGGGATTATTTGGCTGGAAACAAAAAGAAAAAAAACGCCATCCATGTTGCACCTACTTCAAGTCTACTGGTGATGTTGGGGGTGGGGTCGCTGAGCCACTTATTAACCCTACCACGTAGAAACTGTTTTATATATATTTTGACACTGAATGTTATCAGATCTTCAACCAAAACCTAATATTAGATAAAAGGGACCCTGAGTGAACAAATAACACAAAAATTTGATACATATTTCATTTATTTATTAAAGAAAGTTATGCAACACCCAATACCCCTGTGTGAAAAAGTAATCGCCTCCTTAGACTCAATAGCTGGTTACGTCACCTTTAGCAGCAATAACTGCAACCAAACGATTCCTGTAGTTATTGATTAGTCTCTCACAGCTACATGGAGGAATTTTGGCCCACTCCTCCATACAGAACTGTTTCAACTCTGACATTTGTGGGTTTTCAAGCATGAACTGCTCGTTTCAGGTCCTGCCACAACATCTCAATGGGGTTTAGGTCTGGACTTTGACTAGGCCATTCCAAAACTTTAAATTTCTTGTTCTTCAACCATTCTGATGTAGACTTGCTTATGTGTTTCGGATCATTGTCTTGCTGCATGACCCAGCTGCGCTTCAGCTTCAGCTCACGGACGGATGGCCTGACATTCTCCTGTAGAATTCTCTGATACAGAGCAGAATTCATGGTTCCTTCAATGATGGCAAGGCATCCAGGTCCTGATGCAGCAAAGCATCCCCAAACCATGACACTACCACCACCATGCTTGACCGTTGGTATGAGGTTCTTACTGTGGAATGCAGCGTTTGGTTTTCACCAGACATAACAGGGCCCATGTCAGCCAAAAAGTTCCACTTTTGACTGTCCATAGAACATTGTTCCAGAGTTCTTGAGGCTCATCCAGGTGAGATGAGCATTCATGTTCTTCTTAGTGAGCAATGGTTTCTGCCTTGCTACTCTGCCATGAATCCCATTTTTGCTCAGCGTCTTTCTGATGGTGGAGTCATGAACACTGACCTTAGCCGAGACGAGAGGCCTGCAGATCCCTGGATGTTGTTCTTGGGTTCTTGTGACTTCCTGGACGATTTTACGCCTTGCTCTTGGAGAGATTTTGGCAGGACGGCCAATCCTGGGAAGATTCACTACTGTCCCAAACTTTCTCCATTTGGACAATATGGCTCTGACTGTGGTTCGGTGGAGCCCCAGAGCCTTAGAAATGGCTTTGTAACCCTTTCCAGACTGATAGGCATCAACAAATTTTTTCCAAAGGTCTTCAGGAATTTCTTTTGTTCGTGGCATGATGTGCCTCTAGAACCTGTGTTCTGACAACTTCACTCTGATGGTAAGGGCCAAAATTAGTCAGATTTATATTGGGCAGGGCTGGCCTAAATCAGGCCTGGTTGTTAACCAAAGTACTCAAACAGCTGACCCTAAATATCCCTTTAATTGGGTTGAGTTAACTAGGGGGGGGCAATATCTTTTTCACACCTGAAGATTGCATGTTTGATTACCTTGCACACCAAACAAATGAAAGAAGCACCAAACTTAGGTGTCATTTTTTCTCTCTGTCTCCCTCTATATACTACTATAACCCACAAAAAAAATGCAGAAAATCAGACAGGGAGCAAATACTTTTTCACGGCACTGTATATGTGTGTGTACGTATATGTATGTGTGTGTGTGTATATATATATATATATATATATATAATCTCGCTCTCTGACACACAGAATTGAACAGGTTGGGTGTACCATATATATATATATATATATATATATATATATATATATATATATATATATATATATATATATATATATAAAATTTAATATATATCTATGCGTAGCATATTTAGGTGTGAGATGATTTACAGAATGTACTGTAAGGGTTTTGAAACCGGACAGGACAATCGCCAGGAGATGTACTGTATCTTACATCAGTCTTCCACTTTGAAGAGTTCCAGCACCTGTTCCAGTTTCAGTGTATGAATATGTAGGAAATGTGAATTAACTGTAATAGGTGAGGATTGGGTATTGCCTTATTATTTTTGCGTTTCTTTTTTTTTTTTTTCGGGGGGGGGGGGTTGAGTTAAAGATGACAGCCGTGCATGTTCCACAGTGAAATGTTTGCATTGTTACTTGTGCTTTGAACTATCTGGTGCAATAGAAAGCTCTCCACTGTGTGAGTCCAATCAGACCAGTAACCTTGAGTAATAAATTAAATTGTTAAAAAACAAACAAACTTGCAATTATAACGTATTGCTAGTAGCAAAATATTTCTGAAGTTAGGAATGGTTCTACTTTCACACGGTTGATCTAAAGGAGTGGTAACCATGGGTTAAATCTGTTTTCTTAATTCTTGTTATCATCAGCTATATCATTCCTGGTTGAAGAGGGAATGTGTTTGGTAGTGTTGGATTTGACAATAGAAGGGGGAGCTGTAATGTTAATAAAGCTAGGTAAGATACTTGATTTTATAGCACTGGTTAGTACTCCTTTAAGATAGGTTGAACCTATCCAGTTTGTGTCACTGTTAGCAAGCAGCGTAGCTGAGCAAGCTGGTTACTTCAGCATAGATCTGCCTTTACTGAAGGATCGAGTGTACAGAAATACTTAGATGATACATCTATCCTATTTATAACCAATACATAATACATCCAGAACAGTCACTTTTGGCACAATGTTTTAACTGTACAACAATGTTTACAGGTGAAGAACAAATTTGTAAATTTATTTGGTTTGACTGCTTTTGAACACAAGACTATGGTTTATATGTATTCCTGTATGTGTTGTACTGTGTCAAGGCTGTTGATAAATATCTGTAAATCAGTATATATAAATTAAAGCTGCTGTTTTTTTCTTGAATTATGCTAATAAAGCAATAGCGAAAGGGTGCAATGGGTAAACAAGGACCTAACAGTCTTCAGAGTGGATTAAATCCAGAGGAGAGGGAGACCATTGCCGCCTTGAACACTGGATGGGCTGTGTACTTACAGCTACCATAGGACTCATGTTTGTCTCTTTCTTTAGGTCCTGGATTTTTTAACGGGTACATGCTACTTCTGTAAATCAATCATTTATGTTTTTCACCCCCAAAACATTACCGTGTTATCACAAGATAACATGGTTTGGAATCCCAGTGGAAGTGAGGCTCATCATAGTTAACCCTGCCCAGTTAATGGCTGGAGCAACTGCTGTGAATCTCTCTTGGTGAACTAATCCAGGGTCTTCACAGCTAGCCCCGTTTCAATGCAGTTCCACTTAAGATTCTGTACATATCTAGACAGACATTCTAACACCACATGCAAACAAAACCTGTTTAAAAAGGTGCATGGAGTCATAAAGGCCACATGATACATTTGTTATCCAAAAGGGTTGACTTCATTCTCTTCATCACCACCATGGTAATGGATCATTAGTTAGCATCATGTTCCAGTGGGGGTTCATCTTCTCAGCAGTCAGTGGCAAAGCTGGCAAACAACACTGCATAGTCGGTCACCTATTCCAATTAAATCCTTTGAATTAAATACAGGAAGACACAGTATTGATGAATAGCTTTATTTAAAAAAATGTATATTTACAGTCTAGGTTTTACCACGATGAAGAAAATATATACAGTATAGCTATCTGTTCAGAAAAAAAACACCCAAAAGCTTCTGGAGCAACAGTCCACTAATTTGTGTGCATTTTGCAGAACTCAAAGTGCCGAATGACCCCTCCCCCCACCTACACAGGAGTGTGGTTTCCGCTCCAATCAGCATGCAGCAACTTCCCATGATATTTCGGTGGAGTCAGTCCGAGTCAAAATTCCCCATCTCGCCCTGGTAGTCAAACTCCTGCAGGACGTCCTGCTGGTATTGGTCCCATGATCTCCTGCCGTGTCTCTGCACCCCTTCATATTCATCAGAGTCATCCTCACTTCTGTTGCTGTGCCCTGCAGGGTTAAGCACACACCTAGTTATCATAAGACTCACCAGAGCTTGCAACCTATACACAGTGGCTAATCAAGCCTGTATTAATTTGCTGGTCAAACTGCTATGGAAAAGGAGTCTTATTTCCATCCCAGTAATATTATAAAAACCCAACTGTATAAATGGGTAATTGTATGTATAAATAATGTGGTATCTTGTAACAATTGTAAGTCACCCTGGATAAGGGTGTCTGCTAAGAAATAAAAAATAATAATAATAATAATAATAATAATAATAATAGTTTATGAAAATGTGCTAGATTGATCCTTCAACTCGTGTATAATTATTATTTATTACATTATTTTTACATACAATTAACCATTTATACAGTTGGGTTTTTACTGGAACAATCTAGGTAAAGTACCTTGCTCAAGGGTACAGCAGCAGTGTCCCCTACCTGGGATTGAACCCACGACCCTCTGGTCAAGAGTCCAGAGCCCTAACCACTACTCCACACTGCTGCCCATACTGACTGCATAATGCAAGCTCAGCTGCACTATCCAACCTAGAGTTTTTAAAACTACTGTTCCCACCCAATCCAATCCTCAACCATACCCTGATCTTTATGGACAAAATCCATCAAAATATAACTGGGACCTACCTCCCTCCTCATCGTCTTCATCTTCCTCCTCGGGATACTCGTTCCTCCAGTTCCCTTCGTCGTTCTCATCATCCTCATCCTCGTACACCTCCTGCCCTTGTGGATCCTCCTCAGGGACCTGGAGCAGAGCAGACACTTAGCGAGGTGACCTCCCTAACCCAGTGTCTCCAGAGCCATTGCGACTCTCCCTCAAGCACCGCTACCTACCAGCTCGCTCTCCTGACAGCAGGGTCTGACAGACAGGATATCCTGGATCCAGCCTGGCGCCGCCGTCTCCTGGTAGTAAATATCGTAAACGTACTGGTTCTCGTTCTCGCGGTGCTCCACCCCCGCTCCGTAGTCCGACACGGTCAGCTTCTCCCGGATCAGCTTCACCGAGTTACACAGGATCGTCTCAGGGTCAGAGGGCACCGGCTAGGAAACAAGAAACAATTGGTCAAGGGACGTTCTTTTGTGAGGGGATGTGCGAATAGCATAAAAATAGCCAGAAACAACTTAGAACGCCACTATTGGTTTAATATTCCTGAGTTGTTTTTCTGGTTTCTCTTTTTTACATGCATTGAGTAAGGGTCAAAAGAGGACACATTCTGATTCTAAATGCTATGTGAAAGTTCAAGTTTCAGACCTGAAATTGAGTGTTTTTTTTTTTTGTTTTTTTTTTTTACAGGGCTGGTGCTTATCTGAGAGCCATAAGATAGTAGGCTTCTGGCAAGTCAGTGATTATACACTGCCGGACTGCGAGGCAAAAAGCAGTGGTAGTAGCTTTGTGGTTACCGTGCTGAACAGTGAACTGAATATATTGGTAAGCTTCTTCAGGCTGCAAAGTGAAGATTGTGGTTTTAAATAAGCCCATTCAATTTACCCAAGGTAAGCTAGACCTACATTTGCAGTGTCAGTCTCTTCCTCTTCCTGAACGATGTCAAAGACCTGGAACTCGCCTCGGTCCAGCACAAGAGTGGAACCCTGTGCACCGTCACCCTGCGGCTGTGTGTCCACACTGCTGCCATCCTCGCCAGGGGATGTTGGCGTCTCTGTGGCAATGCCGGCCCGGTGGCTAGACAGCACGCGATAGCGGCCCTCCCGCCTGCTCTCCCACTTGGCTGCGCGCAGCTCTCCTAGAATCCTTTTGGAGCTCCCAGACGAGGGCCGCAGGGCCTGGACAGCACGGTCTCTCGACAAGGCCTCCCGGACGTGCTTCTGCACCGGGGCATCCTGCAAGGAGAGTCCAGACAAAGTCTTACTAACTGTAAAGGGACAGACTTAGCTACAGAGAACCTTACTAACAAGTGGGAAGCCTATTCTTTTGCAAGATAAAATATAAAATAAGCACCGAGGACGGTCATGCAACCGAAAAAGTACTTTTTGCACTATATCACTTTTTTGCCTGTCCTCCTACAATTTCCGCATAATTTTGATTTTGTAGTGTGTTTTTTAATCGCCACTCTTCAAATAGCAGTGTGCGGATCATTTTGGACTTTTAATAACAGTCTGAAATTGAACTGGCTGTTGATCAGTTTAAAAAAAAGAATAGATAAATGGGAACAGAAATGTGTGTGTGTTTGAGTAAAGCAATAGGATTTGATATACAGTAAACATAAACTCTCTTAAGTCTGTTGTTTCATCTCCAAGTCTAATGCATAATTGCAGGCTGGCAGAAATCAATCTTTCTAACTCACAGAGACAAAGAACTTCACTTAATAAGCGTTATATGCAAAGGGCACAAAATAAATCTCTCTGGGACTGCAAAGAAAATGATAAACAAAACGGACTTACATTACCAGGGAAATAGTTTGCGCAGGTTAATTAGTTTATAACCGGCAGTTGTACACAGAGGCAAAACATGCATTGGTCTTTACCCACGTGTAGACTGGATTGTAGACTGCAGATGGAATCGGGGCACGCAGCCCGAGTTTGAAATCGAAACAACATGCGGTTTCATTGTTCAGGATTAATTTGCACTGCCCTGGCACCCCACTTGCAATTTTCCAAGACCCCGATAGAAACAGCCCAGTCAAGGCTTTTAATTAAAAATCTGCAGGACTTAAGATACTAACAATATTCACACAAAAAATATTTTAGGATTAACACTGGATACTTGCATTACCCATAAAGAAAAAAAAAAATCTAGGCTCATAAATAAATACAAAAAAAATAGCGATGGTGGAATTGGCCAAACCACATTTCAATCCCAAATGTAAATAAAGCGTTTTGTCATATAGGGTCAATAATAGCAACGAACTTGCAGAGTTAATACAGAGCTGCGTACTAACCACGGGATCATCCCGTTAGTACGCTGCTTTCAGTTCGTTGCAATTGACCCTGAATGTCTGAAATTGTTGCTTATAAAATTAAACACCGCTAAAAATTAAATAAATACATAAATCAATAAATGTCGACTCATTGCTTCTCCAACCTCGTACAGACTATTCTCTCTCCCCGCATCTCTGTGCACTCAGAAACGAGGCTTCACTGCGCGGCCCTTACCTGCGATGAGACAGTAGCGGCGAGTTTAAAGACAGAATTGTGTATCTGTGCGTCCCCGGTTTCGGGAGCTGGTTCCTCAGCTTTCTCTGATCCCTGTTCGGGTCGAAGTCGCTTACAAGCCAGCAAGAGTGCATCGGCAGGGTCAACCCCTCGCTTCCTTTTCACCCTCAGCACAGTCGCAGCCATGCTCCAAACACATACGCAGCACAGCAGCGGGGCGTTTCTGACATGAAGGGGCGGGGAACAAGGGAGGAGAACACGGTAACACGGTAGGTTCGGCGTCAAGACCCAGCATAGAAATACAATTGGTTATTAGGCGTGGTTAGCCTTGCTGGTGGGTGGGTTTATTGGAAAAGAGTCGGAAGCCCAAATCTGGCTTGAATGTATGTGAATGTGTACATGCATTGCCCATTAATTATTACATCTGGTAAATAATCTTCATTTATACAGGTAGGCCTTTTGTTATCATTCCCCCTAAACACTGCCGATACATTAATTGGCTTATTGTTGCAAGTTTGTTTGCACATACTGTACCAATGAAACAAGTTGAATGCGTTTGTTCTTAATTGAACTGCAAAAAAAGTGCGCTTCTAAACATGCCCGTGTCTGTAATCACTTCTTAATTAGCAACAGCCTCTCAAAACGATTTGGGTATGCAAGGCAATTGAAAATGCGAGTTTCTAATTGTCAGAAAGGTTTATAATGCTTCTCAGCTTGCCGACACAGACACCATAGCTTACTGTTTAAAGTTTGGTAACTATCGAGAAGTATATGCGTTGGCTACTTTAATACAAAATGGGAAAATTGGTACGTGCAAGTATTTACGAAATGTGACTGATGTATATATTTGACTAAAGTCGAATTAAAAACAACAACAAAAATACTATCTTTCAAAACGTTAAATGCTACAAAATAAGTTTTACTTGTTATTTTTTATAAATCTTCTTTTGTATTTGTTTAGTTTTTTTGCGTGAAAATAAGAAAGAAAACATGACTCGGTTCACAGCACCGAGAGTAAATATATTTGTTTGTTGGCTTTCTTTCTGATGCAATTTATTTTGTCGTTCATTTTTAGTGCCTTATTGGTGTATTGCTTTGCTGCTCATTCGACTATGGATTGGGTAAGTGTTATCTCGCATTTTTAGTTGGTTAATAAATTCAGGGTTGTCTTGTATGCCTTTAGTCCTGTGCTGTAAACGCCGGTCAATCTTGGCGTTAAATCAGCGTTTAATAATTCTAACTCCATTTGAACTAGTTTTTTAATGTTCACTATTTTCCACAAACTAGCACCATGTTTCACAGTCTCCGCTTAGCTCTTCAGAATTCTCTGCGCTTGTGACTCCGCGAATATGCAGTATGATGTTTGACCACGCTACCCGTTTTTATAGATATAAAGACCCAAAACAGTCTGTTTCTGTTCTCGCTGTTGCACCACTCAATGCAATATGAATTAAGATAATTTACTGCGATATTCAGTATTTACACCATGTTACCGGTAGTCTTATTGCCTAATCATGTTTAAAATTAATTCCCGATAGAGAACGCAGACATAAACCAGGCTTATGGGTGTTTAGGTACAACCTATTATAGTGGTTCCCAACCCTGGTCCTGGGGACCCCCTGTTTGGTTTTCATTCCAACTGAGCTCTCAATTACTTTTAGACTTTTTTTCATTGAACTGATCATTTGCTTAATTAAAACGGTTTTAATTGTTCAGCTCAAAGTTGCAGATCTCATAGAATGTTATAGCTAACTTTTAATCTGCAACCCCTAAAAGCTGAAAACAAGTAGTTATAATTGAGTGAATGATGAGTTCAATTAAGGGTTCTAGTTTATTTATTGAGAGCTTAGTTGGAATGGAACAGCAGACATAGGGGGGTCCCCAGGACCAGGGTTGGGGAAACACTGACCTATACTATAGATTCTTCTTTGGCAGGTTGTGATCCCAAAGTGTGCATGGATCCGGGTACTTGTGAATTGGACTCGGTCAGCGGTAATTGCTCCTGTGTAGCTGGCTTCTATGGCAACGCATGTGACAGTAAGGCACTAAACCAATTGGTCTTATGTTTCACGTGTAAATTCATTGTTCAAGAGGCTATGCTTTTGTTCTCATGCTCTTCCTCCCCCACAGAGCTGCACATGGAGGTGATCTGTGAGAAGGACTTGTTTAAAGTGATGGTGGTGAAGGAGTATTTTGAGTACAATAATATCAGTCTGAGCATGCTGCACCTGCTGAATGTGAACTGCACTGCCATTGAGGAAGAGCTGGATGGACTACTTTACTACACAGCTGCCATGAATAATGAGAACTACACCATGTGTGGGGGGCTGCAACCACAGGTAAGTGTGGTGGGAGAATTTCTGAACCATCACGGAATGGAAAGCATGTTGGTGAGGTGCAGGCTTTGGGTCCGTTTAGAATTCCAATTACAGCAGTGGTGTTCTGTTGCAATTAGTTACAATTATGCTGCAGTAATTGATTAATTGCAATTACTAAAAAGTAGTATAAACTATAGGTTAACATGTTTCCGGTATTCTAAGTAGTCCAGCTATCGCAGGTATAAATACAGAAATCTGCTACTGTATGTAACCGGTCTGAGATGAAGGGAAGATAGTGGAGGAAGACTGCACATCGGGGCAAATGTGTGAATCCAGTTTGTTACCGTGCTAACCTGTCTTCTATGAAAATGGAAGTCATGTGATGCCTAACAGAAAACTGGTAAAGTAGTCGGAGTCCAGTTCCATGAATGACGATTCTGTTTGTCTCTAGGTTAATAAGACCCATATCACTTATACAAATGTGCTGAGTTCTGGAGTCTCGCCAGCAGCAGTTATAGTGAGGCAACGACAGGTGGACGTGACGTTCCATTGCGTGTATCCTTACGACAGGACTGTTAGCCTCCCAATCCCCATCCGTCCTTCAAAAAGGTGAGTGAGTTTCTGGAAGTGAGGTCTTTTTCAATGCAGTGTCGCCTTAGGAAAACATGCTGTTAAGCTTTACTAAATGGCTCTGTGCTATTTTCTAAATAGTGGTGTCATTTGAGCACAGTGCAGTATAAATTAATGTCCAAGGGACAGTCTGGGGGTGCACATCATTACTTTTATACACTAATTTGTTGTTTTTTCCTTCTGCACTAACTGAACTGTGTGTCTTTGTTTTGCTAATCAGTGACTCGCTGATTCGATTGAACCAGAAAGAGGCTACAGTTGTAATTGACATCTACAAGGATGGTACCTACAAAGAGCCTTACACCAGCGTGCCCATCCTGAAGCTCCAAAGCATAGTCTACATACAGATCGGGATCCTCGAGGACGATGACTTCTTCCGGGTCCGTGTCGTTGACTGCTGGGCGTCGCAGTCCTCTGACCCCGACGCTGGGCTTGTGGGCCCCAATCAGACTCTCATCTCAGATGGGTAAGCCTCTGAGTTAGTCATGCGGTGTACTGGGATTGGTAAAATATGTTGGCTTTGTTTCCCTTGAACTTGCTGTGATGACTTGGGATGTGTGAAAGCTGCAAAGAAACTTGATTTTTTTATATATATATAAAAGAAACGAGTCCCTATTCTGTGTGTAGATAGATTTATATCCCCTTCGAACACCTATTTTAAAAAAAAATAAATAAATAAATAAATTTTGAATTCCTTTTTTCGATCATTTCCTTTTTATAAGGAGGTCCTGGAAGTGGCATCCATCCTTATGTTCATGGAATGTCAAGTTTAACTTTTTAAACATAGCAAGTGCTATATATTTTACTTTAGTGAAACTTAAAAACACATTCTAGTTGGTGTCACTTACCCAAATCCGACTACCTTACCCAATTGGGGCTCTAAGGTTTGTGAAACCAGTCAATAAACTGTGCTGTTAATTGCCTGGGTGTTTTTATTTTTGTCTGCCAATGCAGGTGCAAAGCGGATCCAACACTCGTATTCCAGAATACGAATGGACAAGACGGCTTCGTCCGGTTTAACTTTGAAATGTTCAGATTTGTGGTCTATCCCTTTGAGTGGTACCTGCACTGCCGAGTGCGTCTCTGTATACCAGCCAGCAAGGATGCCTGCGTAGCGGTGAGTATAGCCCTCTCGAGTAGCTCTTCTATTGCCTGCTTTGCCCCACAGAGCGCTAACCAGAAATGAGCTGGTGCATGGTGCTGTAGCATGTGTTCCAGTAGAACACGCCCATAGAGCCCTGAACACTGCCAGTACATGCTACGAGTGCTTTATGATAGTGCAGTAAATTGGCTTGTGTGAAAGTTCCATCAGGCCAGCGTGCCTCAGTCCTTTGTCTTGACCACAAGTGGACAAAGCTGGCCCTTCCAGTCTTTTTCTAGATTTGTTCTAATTAACTTATTTAACCTCCGTCCAGATTAAAGTAGCAAATCGTTTTGTTTTACCTGTTAAACCTGTGCTAGAATGGTCCTCTGGTCTTGATTCAAAAGGACAGGGTCCAAATCTTTGTTCAGCCATGTCCATAATTATGCAATTGAACTAATGAAAGACCTGACCATGACCCTTATTTTTATTTAATGGCCTGTATTTCACTAGATCTGCCGCAGTAAGAGACGGGACCAAAGGGATGTGTCGGAGAGCGAGGCCCAGGGACTGCTGTCGTACGGTCCCATTAAAGTTGAAATGCCAGAGAACCAAAGACTTGGTAAGTTACCTGCTTGTGATGAGCTGATAATGCATTGGGTGGAATGCAGGGACTTTTTTTAATCTTCTCCTTAAATCGGTATTTAGTCCAAAGTGGTGTATTAAAGTTCCCTCAAAAGGTGAGGGAATGTATCCCCAATATATTTAACCAGAACAGCCCACAGCAAACTGAGGAGTCCTGAGCACATTTCAGTAGTTCATGTTTACACAGTATAACTTAAGGGGCTCGAATAACAGTCCCTGTCTGGTTTGTTTAATTATAGTGAGGGGATGACCATAACGTGGCACCCCCTCAAATAACCTATTCAAGAAAGGCTGTTCAGTAGACTGTATTTCAGATGTCCTGGGATGCATTGGTTTCCTTTTGCACACTGGTCATTTATCAATTCTGTAATATGAACAAACAGTCACTTTTGCTCTAATTTGTCAACATTAATTTTTATATTAAATTTAATATCTCAATGTGCATTAGTTCTATACATGTGCTCAATGTAGCTACTTGTGTAATAGGCAGGTGTGTTAAAAAAAAGAGGGGGGGGGTGTTTAAGACAAACTGCAGGCTTGAGAATCCTGCTCTTTTCAAACCACGTTACAGAAATGCACCCAATACAAAACTAGTGAAATGCCTGCCTAACATTCTCTGGATGCATATCAAACGGTGTTTTAAGTATTCCAGTATTTTATTTCCGTGCACACATGTGCAATATATTTGATTTCTCCCCAGATCTGCTGTTGGTGGCAGCATTCCCTGCTGGTGCTGTGGTTCTGATCATCGTGTTTCTCATCATTCTCATCGCAATTGCTAAAGCTACCAATAAGAGAGCATCCCAGCTGACCATGAAGATAAAGTCCTTTAAAAATACTGCCTAAGAAGAGAAATATGACTAACAACTATTCTATACTGTTAAGGGTCCTGGGGTTTTTCTCTTGTAATGCAGAGCAGGCTATGTGGGTCAAATGTGACTTTGCAAATCAGGTGCAACCGCTTATTGGGTTGGAGCCTCTTGAAATTAAAGTAGCAACATAAGTGAATTTTTCATAATTAATTGTCACTTTCACTATAATTGAAATTGAGTAGCTCAGTCTACCTCTTAAACCACTTTCACTTCATAGTTTAATTGGGATCATGACATCAGATCTGAAAATAGATTTATTTTTGTATGTGGATCTGCTGTATTTAATACACGTACGCTGTCATTCCTTAGTCGCTGAAACATCTACACAATTTGATTTATTTTGGTTATAAATTGGAGGGTTTTTGTGAGACTGATAAAACATTACAATGGCTTTGCAGGCTATAAGTGGGTTTTTTTTTTTTTAAATTTAGTTTTTCCCCTCTTCCATTAGACTGGTTTCTGTGATTCTGCAAGATAAGGATTTTGTTGACGGAGTGCCTTTATCACAAAACAATGATATATTCCTGTAATTGCACCCAAAAAAACATTAAAGTATTTTTAATATTTGACAAATAGTTCAGATCTATTTTACATCCCAGACAGATTCCCTCCTGAAGGCTTTTATTACAGTAGCCACATCTTGATCTGTTTCCTTCCCCTTTATTTGCATTCTATTAAATATTTGTATAATTGTTTTCTGGTACAGTGCAGACAAATGCACTAAAATGAAGTCTAATTGATACCAGCCAGTTTAATCTCTTACTAAGCCAATTTGAGTGTTGACTTTATTACCTTTCTTTGTGTTTATATGCCTTTTAGTTTCTCTATTTGTTTACATTAATTCAAATATTGTTCTAACTGCTGTGCAAACAGTCTGTCAGAGTGAACACAAATATAAGCACACTAGTTACAGTGAATATTATAAAATAATTTAAACTATTTTTTTTTTCAGACACAAAATACAAGTTAGGAATCTGTTTTACATATCCATATGTCACATACTGATACTCTGTTCAATTATGGAAGTCCTCAAATCTTAAAACTATAATTTAATTCTACAGAAGGTGTTTATAAACATCCATGTACTCTTTCCTCTAATATAATAATCCAATAAAGCACAGCGGTGCAGAGCAGTGTTTTAGTAGCATTGGAAACCAAAGCATTGCACAAGAAGAAAAATAATGTTGATACTTGTATACAAATGCTTTTTTTTTTTCTGCGTCAGAGACAGAGTTGCAGGAGATTTTTGACCAAGTTTTTGTTTGTTTTCTAGTGCAGAAAGCAATGGTTCAAATCCAGTGTAGGACACAGGTGAAATAGGATTGTGATTGTCAATGCCAGCACAGCTCCATAAACAGGTGCCACATTTTCACCTGCACCTTGAAACCAGTCTATAAAAAGATTTTATATATATATATATATATATATATATATATATATATATATATATATAGTGCTGCCCCTTCGTATGGTGTCCTTTATACAGCAGAGCCGGTTACAAGGTGACATGGTTATGACATTGCCATTCTATTAGCACATTCTCATAAGGAGGATTAGCAGGACCTTGTAACGAAGTGCTTCTCCTGATGATAGAATTTTGTTTTGAATACAAAAGCGTAGATGCAGTGCAGATAATTTGCTTGTGTTTTGGAAGCGTATGCAATAAACGTAACACTAACAGTCTTGTTTCAGAAAACAAACATTGCCAACTTTACAATGACACAGAAGTTTAGTAAACCTGCCACATGGATTATTAAATTGCTACAGTCAAATTATAATGACAAACAAGAACTACAGAAAAAAAAACCTACACGGCTACAATCAAATTATAATGACAAACAAGAACTACAGAAAAAAAAACCTACACTGTTACATTACAAGCAGTTTTAAACTCTGCCCTTTACCAGGGTTACCAGACTAGGACTTTTTTTTTTATTCAGTTCAACTCTGAAGCAGTTAAAATTAATATATAATAACACAGTAGTACAGTAGTAATTCAATGAAATATTGTATATATATATATATATATATATATATATATATATATATATATATATATATACACACACACATATTAATTAAATCAGTTATAAAAATGACTGTTAATCAAAGCACAAAAGGGACTAATTCGGCTGGTACACTTCCAATATATATATATATATATATATATATATATATATATATATATATATATATATATGTATTTTAATCTAGCCATGGTCCTGAAAGTTAAAGAGACTATTACTTATTAAACACATACTCAGAAATATTAAACAAGTAATCCATAAGCTTTATTTTTGTATAATACATTACTGTGCTGTCAACTTGCTGAGCACACTGATACAGTTTTCTACATAGAAAAAAATGGAATACAATATAGCAAAACTAGGTTGATTTAACAAGTTTACTGTTTCTGACTGGGACAAAAAATGAAGGCTGAAAGGTTTGACAATCCCAGTTTACTCAGGACATCCGGTAACCTGACCCTTCCCTGTACTGGCAATAAAAATGGTTAAACATAGTGTTAGTGTTTTTCTATTTATTTGGCACAACAGTTTGCGTTGATGGCAGGCAGACTCTTCTTTTTGGCATATCACATGTATTTATATTAATAATAATAATAATAATACACAATAGAAATCATACATGTGGTCAAACAGAAGACGATCCTTGCCACCAAGAGGCTTGGTTACTGGTAGCTGTTGATTTGGATTCCTGGGTAAATACATGTCTCCTTATGATTTGAGAAAGAGCTTAGTTCTGCACCTGTAATGGTGTTTTTGGTTGTCTCAGGGTTATTCAGCTTCTTTGATCTACTTGATGCGCAGGTCCACAGAAATATGAAAAATCCTGCCATGGAAAAGCAAGACTTTAATAGATATTTAGTAACAGTACCTTTTTCACTTTCATTACCAGCCTCACCACCACTCCCCTGTATCAGTTTATTCATACATGTTTTTTGTTTTGGGGGGGGATTAAATGTTTTAAGTAACGCACTAAAGATTTGTTCCCCTGGTGCATTTATTATGTAACTTCCTGACAACACAAAATTTGTCTGGTTCTATTGTTATACAAAGAGGGGGGTGGGGCAGGAGAATTGTGAAATGCAAAGGGGACCCTTCAATTAATCGAAAAGGTACCACTGCCATTTAACAGAAGACTTTGACATTAGTAACAGTGTGATGTATGTGAGACTCTTTTTGTCTTGTACTGTAAGTAAAATCCCAGGTTTGTTGGCGTAAACTTGCTATTTTAATATTGAAATAGTGGTGGTATTTAATACTGTACAGAAAACCACATTAACAAATGAAACGCACTGCTCACTGCTGCCCTCTAGAAGAATCAAATGGTACAACCACACCTGCAGACTTGCATATGCTTATCAAAGCTTAGAATTTTGCAGTTTTTCCATGCTTTTCCTGCTTGATAAATGCTGTACTGTGCATTTACAATCAATCAATCAAACCATTTTTATATAGCATCTTTCCTGGCAAAGCCATCTCAAATCACGTAAAAAAAAAGGCTTGTAAAACAAGGCTGAACAATATACCATAGTTTACCATGGTTGCTGTGTTTCTATTTGAATATTCTTTACCTATGTTTTACAATGCTTTCCCTGTGCTTTATAACCACTATAAGTGTCATGGTTAAGCTTGCTGTGTGCATTGTGGGCAGGATTGAATGAAGCCCCTGCTCTGTTGCACATGATCACATGGGATGTTTGCAGACATGACAAGCGCTTACCCTGCAGGGAGTTGAAGATGCTGAAGAGGTATAGGACAGGAATGGTGAAAATCCCGAATCCAAGGAAAGCCAGCCCCCAGGTTGTCCCCAACAAGCAGGACATCCCAAACACGGTGAAGACGTCTTTCCAGACGGCTCTTCTGTTCGGGAGTGCGCTTCCAAACTTTCGCAGCTGAGCGATCTTTGCTGCCACCGTGATGAGTATTCCAGTGTTGAACAGAAATATGATTGCAAAATAGGAGAGATTTAAACCGTAGAAAAAGGTATGGTTGGTTATCCAGCATCTGAAAAAAAAACAAGTGTGTGTAAAATACACCTTCCCTTCATACATGAAAAAGATGGTTAACATAAGTTTAAAGATTCATAGTTATTAACAGTTATTATGTGCAATAACAAATGACCTAAAATGAATTCCTAAAAAATATTAAAGAAGATATTGCAAATACGAAACGTATAAACATGCCGGATAAACCGCCCTCACATACCCTGAGTTTAACTTATGATCAATGACTGGTACTACAGAAGTTCCCAGCAAGTTTCATCACATTTGGACTAGTACTTCTCTAGATAAATGTAAGTGTGACATGCAGGCAGGCAGACAGGCAGACAGACAGACAGACCTGCTTGTGCTAAAGGAGCTTCACCACAACAGAACAAGAGGGTGTCTTGATATTTGCAAAACCTACATGCAGAATAATCTGCTCAGCTATTTACAATATAAGGCAAGTTTCACAAGTGTCAATATCAGCAAAGGTCAGTATGTACTGTAATGCAGCAGCGAGGCAGTAGATGAATTGCACTGTGCTATTAACAAAAAAAACAGTCACTTACATTTTACTGTCTTGGTTGTTTGAGTTGTGGATAGTCACTCCGATAGACCCATAGAAGTCGTTTCTGATACAAACGCTTATCCCAATAATTATGACTGGGATTCCTGCAATTGGATAATAGCCATGGTCAAAGCCTTAAAGAGATTTTAAGAGAGCTGTGTTGAATTACGTCAGATCATTTTTTAACGGATAACTAAGAGGTATTGGGAAAAACATTTACCACCGTGCTAAGCGCTGATGTCAAAAAGATTCACATAAATAACTCAAGAGACTCATTTAGGAGCTCCTGCCACATGCACCTTAGTTATATTTTTTTATTTGCCAGATCTGATACAAGTTTGAGTTCTGCTTTACAAATCGATGGCTTTGTTAATATGGCCATTGTCTGTTCAATTAATTATCTTAAACTATGGCGTTCCACTTGATCTCTTGAGAAAATAAGCAGAAAACATCAGGCACCGATATCCAGATGTTACTCCTGTGAAAGGCTATTATAATTCAGAATCATTTCCATCCATTGATTTGTGTGTTTACGCTTGTGTTTTTTGCTTCTCATATTTTAGAAATACAAAAAGTGTTGAAAGATCTCGACAACTGTTTCGCTGACAACGCTGCAGAGTAAATACCTTTTTCTTTGTGCTGGATATTATTTTGGAATCTGTCCTGCATTCAGTCAAATCCAGCAACAGAATGATATGTGAGGCTGCAAACAACCCATAGCCTTTCAGTTATGAGGTATCATATCCTGTATTTACTCATATTTATTAGTATTAATAGAGATAGATTGAGAATAAGCCTCTGTCTATTATAAACAAAGCATATATAATTATATATTATATATTAATTTGCTGTTTTCAGTGCACAAGACGGGGAAGGTGCAGTAACCCATAGTAAAAGCACAGCAAAGTGTAATAAATCACAGTGAAAGAATGGTAAATAACAGAGAGGTCTGGTAAAGCATAGGCAAGCATTGTAAAGCACAGAGAGGTCTGGTAAAGCATGTAAAAAAAATAAATTACAAACCATGGCAAACTATGGTATATACATCACAATATAATCATGGGAAAAGCATGGGAAATATTACAAAATCACTGTGCAAGGGAACACACACGTTTATTTTGCAAAATAGTCGTGCTGTAACTCAGGTCATCTGTACTCTCTTACCCCAGCCAAAGAGTGATAACTTGGCGATGTAGTGCCGGACGTAGGTGTTGAAGACCTTGACCATGAGGAGGTACAGATGAATGGCCTCCACGGTCATCCAGCTGAAGC